>PVIU01004595.1:0-124608 GCA_004026605.1 Ondatra zibethicus
TTTTTTTTAACAAGAGTCTTTATGTCAATCAGTTGTCTTGTCCAATATGTAACCTCTGGGCACATATGGCTGTTTAAATTTGGATTTAAGTCAACGTTTGAAAATCTTAAGGACTTTCCTTTTTTTGTCACATTGATTACATTTCAAACACCAAAAAGACACAGACAGCTAGTGGTTCTAACAGAGAACGGATCTATAGAATACTTCCATCCCTGCAAAGTTCTATTAGACAGCGCAAGGATTCACACAGATGTAGCCGCTGATGATTTTGTAGGTTGAGATTTGCTTTAAAATAAACCAACGGAGATAGAAATAGAGCAGGTAAGGATTTAGACAAAACAAGGTTGATCTTGAAGGGCTGATCTTTGAACCTCAGTATTCAGAAAGAAAGGATTCTATAATCTTTTCTACTAACCATATCTTTACATTTTTCCAGAAGAGAAAATTAAGACATCTTCAAAACTCTTTGCCCCAATCATTCAAGGTGTGGGGTATACCTTCCTATGAACCGTTTTCTTTGGAACCCTTACAAAAACAATAAAAATGGTCCACATGTGTTTGTGACAACATTTCACATATTATTGATACTATAGCATGTATGGTATTCGGTACTTTGTAATTGTTAAATAAAATATCTCAGAAAGCTTTTTATCGAGCATATGCATTCATTCTTTCTAAAGGCTACTCGGTTTTTACATGGTTTGAAGCAGTCATATGCGGATCAACATAGAGAATGGATTGGGGAGGATCCTGAAATGTAAGAGGAAAAGATCTGAAGTTACCTCCCTGAGAGGAAATGATTCTGACAAAGTAATTGAATGCTATTGAGAAGAGCCTGTGGTTGATGACGTTTTGACAAAGCTATCAAGAACACACAATGAGAAAAGGATAAAGATTATCCCCTTTTCAGTGGGATAATCTTTTCAATAGACGGTGTCTGGGAAATGGAATATTCACATGCAGAAGAATGAAAACAGACCCTCCCCTCACTTTTTATGCAAGAATCGGATAAAAAATAAAGGCTTAAATATAAGACCCCCAAATTAAGACTACCAGAAGAAAATGTATGGGAAAGACTCTGTGAAGTATGGAAGGGATTTCTTAATGACCCCAAGACATTAACACCGTAAGCAACTATAGGCTAAGAGGATTACATAAAATGAAAAGGTTTCTGATGACAAGGAAAGAATTAATGAACTCACAGATTTGGAGAGGATATTTGTAAATATGCATATCTGAAATATGCAAAGACCTCAACAGCAAGAAAATAACCTTAAATATAGACAAAGGTCCTAAGTGAACATTTTGTAAGATAAGACATACCAGTGGATGACAGATAAATGAAAAAACACTTCACATCTCTTAAACACCATGAGCATGCAAATTTAAACCACAATGACTATCACTGTATACCTGTTATACCGGTTATGATCTTAAAAAAGAAGATTAAAGATAATGTGGGAAAGGATGCAGAAAGGAGAATCCATACACTGTTGCTGATTACATAAAGCTATACCTTCATTTTGGGAAACATGAAATTTCCTCGAAACAATAGACGTGGAATCAGCTATCTTACTGCTTGGTGTACCCCCAAAGTAAGTGGAGAAGAAGACATCTTCAGACTCGAATAGTCACAGCAAGATTATTCAAAACTCCAGACTCAAATATTCATAGCACAATTATGCAGAATAGCTATGATATGGAAAGACCCCAAGTACTCATTGATGGATGAATAGATGTTTTAAAAGACATGCTTTCAATGTGGAATGGAATGCAAATAAACAAAATGAATAGGACAGTGTGTCATTTGTGGCAATGTGGGCAAATCTAGATGATGTTACATTGAACTAAGTTAGGCACACAGAGAAATACTACATGATCCCATTTATATGAGAAATCTTAAAAAGTTGCACTCATGTATTCAGTAGAGAGTAGAATGGTGGTTACCAAAGGCCAGAGGAGGGAGGAACTGGATAAAGGACACATTGACAGTGGGTACACAGTTGCCTAGACAGGAAGAATTAATGCTGGTCACAGAGCAGAGCATTGTGACTACAGTTAATAATATAGTAATATTTTAAAATAGCCAAAAATATATTCAAGTGTTTTCATAGGGAAAGAATAATTGTTTGGGGTGATGGATTGGACAGTTAGCCTGACTTGGCCGTTCCATAATGTACACATAGATCAAAATATTGCATTTTAATCTCATAAATATATACAACTATGTCAATTAAAAATAGGTTCAAAAAGTTAAACTTGCGTGGTGTGGGGGATGAATGTGAGAGGCTAACTTTCTGGAGTTGGTTCTCTCCTTGTACATTTACATAGACTTCGGGATTGAACTCTGGTCATCAGACTTACAGATCAAGCATTTTTACCCACCAAACCATCTTATTGGCCTAGAACACAACTTTGGAGTTGAAAAAAAAAAAGCAGAATTATATTACCAGCTACAGTGCATGAACTTTGCTGATTCAGCTCCTTAAGTATGAGAATGAGAGACAACAGACAAATTGCAATGTGGGTCATAATGTGGCTAGAGGGAGTAAACAGTTGGTTACATGCATCTAAACAGAGACAGGGCAGAGACACTGGCAATACATTTTGTGATAGAAACAAAAGGAATGACTTAAATGACCTCTGGCTCTTCTGTACCTCGTTCCCACCTCCATCTCTCCATCCATATAGAGTGGGGCTGTTCCCACGCCAAGTCCATGATGTACTGCTGTGTAGCATGCCCAGCGCTCACACAAGCATCCTTTGTGAACACAGAGAGCAACGTGATTTGTGCATCAGAAAGATTACATGGTGGAAGAGGAAAAGTCGGGTTCTAATTGTTATTCTAATCAGCTACATCAAAAATAATGAAGGCCTAACCTGATTAGTACAATGGGCATAAGAATGAGAGAACAGACTTAGGGAATACTTATCCTAATTAATTACTCTTACAAGATTCGAGGCACATAGGCCCTCTCGGATTATCTCAAGTGACAGATTGTAAAGAGGAACGAGGAAATTAAAAAATGAAACAATATTTACAGTAGAGAAATGGTTGATTGTCAGAATGTTACACATGCATCCTGTTATTTCAATTTACTCAGGTTTCTGGCTACACATGGCTTCATAACCCCATGACTTTTACTTTTAACTCACTCCCCTCTCCCATTTCTTTAGCATTTGGATGCCTCTCAATCTGTCTTACATTTTAACTCCCTAAGAGGAAATACACTGGGTAGAATAAGCCATTAGCAAATATAGGATGGCCTTGTTAAAGAGAAAGCTTTTGTACTTCTTTGTAGTTTTCTTCTCAATCAGATTCCAATCCTTCTTTATCTTAGTTTGTGTATTATGAGCAAAAATATCATCTGTTAAAGTTCAAAATAAAATTAAGTTTGCTTCCACTGTTGCCAGGGGAAGCTGGTAGGGGGTCTATCTCCTGGAAAGTTTCCAAAACGATGGATTTCTCACAATTTCTTCCTTGGTCTTGAAGTCTAAAAAATGAGTTTTTTTTAAATGTGCCATGATTGAATATATCACTCAAGATGAACCACAAATAAAGATCCACAGAGTCTAATATGTGAAGCAGAGCGCCACTTATCAATTTGCAAGGGGGAATTTTAAGTTATAAGGACCTAAATAATTGGTATGCAACTTCCACATTCTCTCTACTAGAAAGACTCATCTGCTACAAGAAGAAATATGCAGCCAACAATCCAAAAATTGAACTAAAAAAGTAGAAGGCTCAGCAGGGAATCCATTGCAAGAGAGAAGTAGAGATAACCAAGATTGACAGTGAAGGGAAGCTCCAGGATGAGAGTGCACAAAGCCTACAGAGAACCAGGTACATACAGAGTGTGAAACAGGAGTTACCCATGCATGCAGCAGACGAGTGTGTTCACGCCAACCCTAGGTATGCAGCTCTGGTAAAACTTGGCACTAATTAATGAACAAATATTACAGAACATCTAGCAATGAAAACAAAGGCAAGTAGAGCTACAAGATAAAGAACTTTTTTTTGCTTTCTATTTCTTTTTTTTTTTCATATTTATTGAGCTCTACATTTTTCTCTGCTCCCCTCCCAGGTTCTCCCTTCTCCCCTCTAACCCTCCCCAAAGGTCCCCATGCTCCCAATTTACTCAGGAGATCTTGTCATTTTCTACTTTCTACTTCCCATGTAGATTAGATCTATGTAAGTCTCTCTTAGTGTCTGCATTGTTGTCTAAGTTCTCTGGGATTGTGGTTTGTAGGCTGGCTTTCTTTACTTTATGTTTAAAAAATCACCTATGAATGAGTACATGTGATAATTGTCTTTCTGTGTCTGTGTTACCTCACTCAAAATAATGTTTTATAGCTCCACCCATTTTCCTGCAAAATTCAAGATGTCGTTATTTTTTTCTGCTGTGTAGAAAATTTTCATTGTGTAAATGTACCAGATTTTTCTTATCCATTCTTCGATCGAGGGGCATTTAGGTTGTTTCCAGGTTCTGGCTATGACAAACAAAGCTGCTAGGAACACAGTTGAGCACATGTCCTTCTGGCATGATTGAGCATCCTTTGGATATATACGCAAAAGAGGCATTACTGGGTCTTGAGAAAGGTTGTTTCCTAATTTTCTGAGAAATCGCCACACTGACATCTAAAGGGGTTGTACCAGCTTGCATTCCCACCAGCAATGCAGGAGTGCTCCCTTTACCCCACATCCTGCCCAGCATAAGTTGTCATCAGTGTTTTTGATTTTGGCCATTCTTACAGGTGTAAGATGGAATTTCAGAGTTGTTTTGATTTGCATTTCTCTGATGACTAAGGATGTTAAACATTTCCTTAAGTGTCTTTCAGCCATTTTAGATTCCTCTGTTGAGAGTTCTCTGTTTAGGTCTGTGCTCCATTTTTTTTATTGGATTATGTGATCTTTTGGTGTCCAATTTCTTGAATTCTTTGTATATTTTGGAGATCAGACCTCTGTCTGATGTAGGGTTAGTGAAGATCTTTTCCCATTCTGTAGGCTGGCGTTTTGACTTGTTGACCATGTCCTTTGCTTTACAGAAGCTTATCAGTTTCAGGAGGTCCCATTTATTAATTGTTTCTCTCAGTGTCTGTGCTGCTGGGGTTATATTTAGGAAGTGATCTCCTGTGCCAATGCATTCAAATGTACTTCCCACTTTCTCTTCTATAAGGTTCAGTGTGGCTGTCTTTATGTTGAGGTCTTTGATCCATTTGGACTTGAGTTTTGTGCATGGTGATAGATATGGGTCTATTTTCATTCTTCTTTCATGTTGATATCCAGTTATGCCAGCACCACTTGTTAAATATGCTTTCTTTTTCCATTTGATATTTTTTACTTCTTTGTCAAAAATTAGGTGTTCAAAGATGTGTGGATTGATATCTGTGTCTTCTATTCGGTTCCATTGGTCCTTCTGTCTGTTCTTATGCCAATACCAGGCTGTTCTCAGTACTGTAGCTCTGTAGTAGAGTTTGAAGTCAGGGATTGTAATGCCGCCAGAAGTTCTTTTATTGTACAGGATTGTTTGGGCTATCCTGGGATTTTTGCTTTTCCATATGAAGTTGAGTACCATTCGAGAAAGAACTTTTAAGACAAAATGTGATAGAGGCATTCCAGAAATGTATGGTACATACTTTTAAAATATCTTTGAATCTCCATACAAAACTAACAACTGGTTGCCAGATGGTGGTAGTGCACACATTTAATCTCAGCACTTGGGAGGCAAAGACTGGCGGATCCCTGTGAGTTTGAGGCCAGCATGGTGTATAGAACTAGTTTTAGGACAGCCAAGGCTATACAAAGAAACCTTATGTCAAAGAACCAAAAAACAAACAACAACAAAACAAGCAAACAACTAGGCCTGGAAAGACAGCTCAAGTCTGGCAACCTGAGTTCAATCCTTGGACCCCACACAGTGGAAGGAGAAAACGGACTCCTAAAAGTTGTCTTGAACATACACACACAACATGGCATGCACATACCTTCTCTCTCACACACATTCATAATATAATAATAATAATACAAAAGTTTTTAAACTGCAACTATATAGTAGATCAAAAGACATCATTTACAGCACAATTCTAAAACACAAGTATTTACAAAACTCCCAGAAGAAAATGTAGGAGAAAAATTCTGCAGTCTTTGGTGTACACAAAGATTTCTTAGGATGTAAAAATCATGAATCATAAAAGAAAAGTTGATGATTTGAATATCACCAAAATTAAAATAATCATACTTCAAAAGACATTGATAATATTATGAAAAGACAAGACTGGCACAGTGGCAGTCACCTGTAATCCCAACACTCCAGAAGCTAAGGCAGGAAGGCTGAAAGTCTGAGAATAGTCTCAGTGACACAGTGAGACCTTGTTTCAAAGATGAATAAACAAGCAACCTAAAAAGGGATAGTATATACATGATTTTATATAACTAACAAGGGACTTATATATTAAATAAAGAACACTTAAAATTCAATAAAAAGAGAACAATTTTATTTTAATTTATTTTTAAAAGATTTATTTGTTTAATATGTATACAGTGTTCTGCCTGCAAGTATGCCTGCAGGCCAGAAGAGGGCACCAGATCTCATTACATATGCTTGTAAGCCACAGAGTGGTTGCTGAGAATTGAACTCAGAACCTCCAGAAGAGCAGCAGGCAGTGCTCTTAACCACTGAACCGTCTCTCCAGTACCAATTTGGCTTTTAATTGACAAATTACTTAACAAACACTTGACAGACGAAGAACAAAATACCATTAAGCAGATAAAAAATATTCAGCATTCATTAGAATGTCCACAATCCAACAGTCTGAAACGTTACTAGATGAAGCTCATCGCATTTTGGACAAGCCAGTGTCTGAGAGGTCAATGTTGGAGGAAAGAAAGGCTTTATCTGGAAGCCCATGGAAATAGAGAGGAATAGAAGCTTTTGCTGACAAATCATCATCTTGGCTCCAGGGAGTCGGGGGTTACAGTCAGTGGGAACAATGAGGGAGAAAGACGGGCCAACAGAAAAGAGGACTATATGTGTCTTTTCATGGATATTCCAGGAACTCCAATGTCACATTTTTATCTTTCTTTTATGCTCTGGTGTTCCCAGTCATGGTGGCTGGTAGGTATCATTTGTACTTAAAGGGGAAGGAGACTTAAAGGACCTGGACTAGGCAGGTCCAGGTCAAGTTAGCCTTGTATTATAGTTCTAGACAAAACATTGCTTACTGATCTACATATCTATACACACAAGTGACTAGACTCTGACCCAAATATAAGCCTTCAAAGGAGTCGGACACAGTAAGAACACAGAGATGACAAGCCTTTGTGTGTCACTCTAGTAAGCCTCCGAGGAGCTACATGTCCAAGGAAAGAGCTAGTGGTTTCCTTAAAAGCAGACTTCAAGTTCCTGAGAAATAGCCTACATAACCTTTATCATCATCACCTACAGTGCGAAGGTGCTACATCCCAGCAAAGTCAGTGGGAAACCAGCAACACACCACCCTGCAGTGTAACCTCCAAACTAGCGTTCAGCTAAGAGTCAGATAAGAGTAAGCAGATCTACAGAGTTTATCTAGGTTTTCCCTCGGTAATAAGAATGCCAAGTGTTGGTGAAAGCATAGGTCAGCTGCTTTCTTATGCTCTAGTCAACAGGGAAGAGAAAAATTATTATGGTACACAATCTATTAAAGCAATCTATTAAGGGTTTACAATATACCTACCTTAGGACTCAGCTGCTCCACCCCTAGATATTAACCCAAGAGAAATGTAAACATACATTTGCACAATGACTTATTCAAAAACATTCCAAAATGGTTTTATTTAACAGTCACCCCAAACTTAAAATGATATAAATGTCTACCAAAAATGAAATATACCTATTCAAAAAAGTTTACTGAGCAATAAAAAGGAGCAAGCTGCTAAGCCATGCTTAGTTATGTTTTTAGCTTTCAAAGAACAGTGTTACAATCCTTCCCTATGCCTGCCCTTGTAGGGGAGGCTAAACTAAAAAGAATAAAATTTCTAATTATTTTTTTCATTTAGGTAAAGGGTCGCATCATTATTAAGCTGAGAGAGACCAGAAACTCTTCCGGTTAAGAATCTAAGAAGTGTAGTCGTGTGGGTAAAGACTGAGTTGGGTCTGTGTCCACTGATTTTGGAGCAGATGTGGAAACTATAAAAATGTCTGCTAGGCAGCTGAGTTTTTATCAATAGATGAAGGGAGAATTCGGTCAGCGCAGAGAAGTCAGACCAAGATGGTGGCCCTCGAATATTACCATTCAAGAGGAAGGAATAGGAGCGTTCCAAAGGGAAGATGAGAAATACAATCACAAAGATTGATGGGAAACTAAGGATGGCTAATGTAAGTCAACAAAGCAGAGAGTTCCAACACAGAGGCTGTCAAGACAGAGTGTGCTGGGAACCACAGTGAAGGAAGCGATCTGGGACGGAAAGAATCCATTGGGTTTGGCAGTTAGGTGGGTTCGAAAGACTTGATGTACTGTGCCAGAGCCTGCAGATCCAGATGTGTGAACACATCAGTTCCTACAGGGAACTAAGGAGTCCTACTCAAAGATCCCATTTCCTTATTGCCTACTCTAGTGACGTTTCTGGGACAGGAAGGCTTTGCTTGGGACTAAATTGCTACCCGTACTTGACTTCTAGAAGCTCAGCTATCAACCTGCTCTTCCTGGTGTTCCTCATGATGAAAGATGAAGAAAGTCTACACTTCCCTGTTCAGAACAGCACATGGGTGAGATGATGATGGGATGTCAGCTTAGGGACCACACTCATCCTTAACTCCTAACTGACAGCACAACACAAGAACTAAAAGTCGAAATGAAGAAACCTTGCTGTTTAACCCAACACACCTCCAAACTAGTGTGAGCCTACATGGTTTTGTTTTTCTTTCTTAGGAATAGTGTATCTTTAAAAAGTTTTCTTGCTGTTTTCTTTTTTTAACATTTGTTTGTTTGTTTATTTACTTATTTATTCTATGAGCATACATCAGAGAACAACTTGTACAGGTTGGTTCTCTCTATGCACTGTGTATGTACCAGGATCAACTCAGGTTGTTAAAATTGGCAGCAGGTGCCTTCATCCTCTGAGCCATCTCGCTAGCCCTAAATATTCTTCCAATTAACAACCAACAATTCCTGAGGCAACATTTCCTGGAACATCTTTTGAAAAGTGTCTCTAGACAGTTCTCAGCATCCACATGGCAGTTCACACTTGCCTCTAACTCCAGTTCCAGGGGCTCTGATGCCCTTGCCTTCCTCCGGCCTTCTCAGGCATTGCATGCATGTGCCACCGTGGGTAAAAGTACTTGCAGCACAAGCCTGACAGCCTGAGTTTGAATCCCTGGAACCCATGTGAAAACTGACATATTTCCTCTGAACTCTACATGTATATTACAGCAGTGCTCACCCTCATGCAGCAACAGATACAAACACACACACAAAAATAAATGAGTATTCAAGAAAGGTAAGAGAATGGAGAGGAGGAGAGGGAGGGGGATGAGAGAGAGAGAGAGAGAGAGAGAGGGAGAGAGAGAGAGAGAGAGAGAGAGAGAGAGAGAGCTCAAATTGAGCCTTTGGTGTTCTATTTGGGAACTCCTGATCATATTTGTTCCAGTGGGTCATTAATATCACTGACATTTGTTTGATACCTACTGGACAAGATGACCCTTCGGAGATACAGGAAATGACCACGTCCTGATGAAGTCCTGAGTGAGCTGGTAGGACCTTAACAATGGATACAGTGATTGTAGGCCCGGGTCTTTTTTAATAAACTGGGAGAATACTCCAGATAGTATGAAAGCAATATGTGCAAGTCAAAGACACACCATTGCTAGGAAAAATCTTAAAGAGTGAAATCCAGCATCTTTCCAAAGTCTAGGTCAATGTTGCAGCTGAGTAAATGGCCAATGTAATAAAAAACAGGAAGCAGTAGACACAAGGAACAGACAGCTGGGTGGGTTAGGGTTAAATCTCTGAATGCCATGTTAAGTTGGTGCTATGTGTGATCCCTTCCTATGCCCAGCATGGTTCCTGGAGATTGGGGAAAGCCTGGTGGAATTGTTCCAGCCAGCAGAAGAAAAGGAGGGCAAAGGTGAAAGGAGGGAGACTTGGGCTTGGGCGTTTCTCTAAGGAGCTTGTGCCCCAAGAGTCTGTCACCTTGAAAGGATGGAAGAAACTTAAAGGAACAGCTAAGTCGTCCATTATATTAGAACATCCTAGTGATCCAGAAAGAATACATTGCCTTATGTTCGTCAGCTTCATACTGAGATTTCTTTTAGGAATGGTCTAAACTCTGTCATGTAGGAACAGAGAAAGCAACTGATGCCATGTTCCAGGGTTAAGCCTCAGAAAAGTAAATGAGACCTTGCATAGATTCAAGTCCATTTTAGACTTTGTTGTGGCTTTTTAAAGCTGTACCATTTTTTAATTTTTTTTTTTTTTTACTGAAGCAAAAGCAAATTTTCACTTGAAAAAAAAAGTCAGTTGAGAAACGACTGTGGTTCTAGCCAATTCTAGAGAAAGCCTTTGTGGAGGCACCAGGTGTCCCAGAAGACCCATGTCTGGCTTCTTATTCCCTATGAACTCAGAGTCCATACCTGTAATAAAGTTAGTTCAAATTTGGATTTCCTATCATCCAAATTTGAATACTTATCATCATTTCTGCTGGCAAGACCCTGCTGCCATACGCTTTGAGTTTTCTAGCTTTCATCCATAAGTGTCTGCCAAAAGAATATTTCTAAAGGCAGAATTACAACTATCCTGCAAATAAAAACTGAGAATGTGCCAAAAGACTTTAACGTTTTGCCAAGGAACTAACAACTCTTTTATATCCTTTTCTGAGGAGAACTCAGAGATACATACATGTACCAAGAGAGACAAAAGGAATACTGGAAATAATTGAAAACTGAAGCAAAACTGGATGAGAGTAGGTAAATAGATTGTCCCTCTACGAGACGGAACTCGCTTGCACAATTTGAATTAGAATCACATGAGTTGCTATTCGTTTTCTAAATTTATAGACCATTAGAGGCATAAGCCCCATAGAATTCGATAACCTGGAAGAGGATGTGCTAAGACTACTAGATCCTACAGTCTTTCACAATGTTTCCCTCCCTGGCCCACTGCTGTGTACTACTCTATTCTTCTACCTTGTATCCTTAAGGCCATATCTTTGACATTGTTTTCCCAGAATACAGCCTTCTAGGAACTAACCCTTCTGTGAACAAGGCTGCCCCAGTTTGTCAGATTTTCTGCAAGATTGCCATTCTATTGTTACTTTTCCATTCTCCTCTCTTTGTGTGTGTTGTGACATGGTTTCCTCAGGCAGCAACGGTTAGTCTTGAACCCTCTGTGTGCTTCCTCCCTCAGCCTCCAGACTACTAGGGTTGCAAATGCTTACCACCATCCCCAGCATGATTTTTTTTTCTAAATTATTCTCCCCAGATCTTTCTAGCTACAATATGACTGACTGTGATGGTCCATGGCCTTGTAGTACAGCATTTTCTGGATGTGAGCACTGTTAAAGAGGAAACTGTAGTAGGCCATGGAATTGCATTGACAACCAGTCTATTAGAATTAAGTAGCCATGCAGTTCAAGGAGAGAGGAAGAACTGGGTCTGGGTGGAGTAAGTGGGGATTAGAGGCTATTAAATAGGGCTAGCTACTTAGGAAATAAAGACATGGTTGAGAGAGGAATAATGCTCTGGGAAAATGGGTATCGTATGACAGAGTAGCTTGACCCACTATGAAAAGATCAAGGACTACCGAGTGCTCTGGAGAGGATGCAGCCGTCCTTAGTCATAGAATTCTGTGTACTTTCCTTTGTCCAGAGTCCAAACTAAACACAGAAAGTATGCGCTGTGACACTCAGAGCTGCTGTAGAACAAAAAGTCTTTATAATGCATTTCATGGCCTCTTGGCTTCAGGAATTCAGAAAAGAAATAGGACTGGTGTATCAAATTCCAGTGTTGTTTCCTTTAATGCCTTCAACTTTCAGTTAAAGTATCTGCCCCGGAATGAATTTCTTCTTCACTGTTCTTACTAGAGAAACACATAAGTATTCTCAGGAACCCTGGGGCCAGTGCAGAGGCCCAAGGCCCACCTATATCTTGCCTCCACGGTCTGGAGGACCACAGAAGACCTGCTGTCAAGTCAAAACACCAAGCGACTGGATTTGTTGCTATCCAGTCAAAAGTCACTACTTGGCTTTCGGGTTATAAACAGAGGGAAAGACACTCATTTTAAAATAAAGCTTTTCTCCCAAGTATATTACTTAGAAGAAATTAAGTCCACTGGAGAGAAAATATAGAGTAGAAAAGAGAAAAATAAACATCTAAAGGTTTGGTACTTGTGACAATTTCTACCTTTAAACGTGGTTCTTGGCTGGGGAGATCATGCAAGTGTGTGAAAATACTTCCTACACAAGCATGATGACCTGAGTTTAAAAATTCCCAGAACCTCCCTATGCCAGAAAAAAAAACCTAGACATAGACATATTGCCTGAGTGTTTGCATCACAGTGCTCCTGCAGGGAGATGGAAGGCAAAAACTAGAGAGAACACACACACACACAACACACATACACACACATGCACAGACATACACACATACATACATGCACATACACAAATACATACACACATATACACACATACCCATGAATACATACATGCACCCAATGGTTCTGATCCTACTGTGTGTGTGTGTGTGTGTATGTGTGTGTGTGTGTGTGTGTGTGTGTGTGTGTGTGTGCTGGTTTTCATTAAGCATTTTATTAAAACTCACTAAGCTGAGACTGCAATGTGTTCAGCTGGTAGAGTACTTTCAAACAATGGACAAAGCCCCAGGTTCCCTTCCCAGCAATACACAAATAGGCCTTGGTCACACATGCCTGTGCAATCCCAGAACTTGGGAGCTGGAGACAGGAGGATCAAAAGGTAAAAATCGTAAATAAATAAAGGTATAAGTCATCTTCTCTCAGATATAGAGTTGAGAGAGAGGGAGAGAAGGAAACTTTTTACTTAAAAATTTTCCCAAAACTGGTATTTACATGAATAAATATTAGTCTGGACCCATAACTCATACAACATTCACACAATTCATTCTTTGTGGATCATAGTTATAATAAAAGCTATGAAGCTAAACCATGAAATCCAACTGTGTAAGCTTAAACTATGAAGAAAGTAGAAAAATACCTTTGACTTTGCTACAGTCAAAGCAAAGTATTTTTAAAACAAAAAAGCCACTAACCACAAAGAAAAACAGATTAGAGCCACTAAGCTTTAGATATCCTGCTCTCCGGGAAAAGCTCTTTTTAAAACTGAAAGAAAGAGAAGCGAGTGGAGACATAGCATTTTCCCACAGTGAAGTATTCCGAGTACCCAGATTTCTCAAGCTGGGCGGCAGTTTTGAAGCTGGCCCCGCTACAATGGTGCGCTGGTGCGGAGGGAAAGGAAAACACACTTCTCTGTATAAACACTGTGTCCCAAGTGGAAAAGTCAATGTCTAAAATAAAACTATTTAAAATTAGCACCCCCAAAATAAAAAGAGAAGTAGCAAATTGGAAGAAAATATTTACAATTCAAAAATCAAAGGATTTGTATATGAAACATATGGGTGATGCCCTAAAACAGTGGTCCTCAACCTTCCTTATGCCGAGACCCTTCAATACAGCTCCTCATGTTGTAATGAACCCCCCAACCATAAAAGTATTCTACTGCTATTTCATGACTATAATTTGCTACTGTTATGAATCATAATGTATATATCTGACATGCAACCCCAAAGGGGTCATGACCCACAGGTTGAGAACCACTGCCCTATGAACTATAATGTGAAAAGGACAATCCAGCTTCATCACTTGAATTCATTTCAAGGCGTGGTCAGGTAGTTGCAGAGCAGAGATGAGCCAGGCAGATGAGCTACTTAGCACTCTACAAGGCACAGTGACATTAAAAGTATTTTAAGTCTTAAAATATGTTTTTCTATTCTATATGTAACCCTTGGCTGTGGAAAGGGAAGCTTGTTACTCTTTGGGGGAACTATGAAGTTACTTTATATTTTGTAGTTAGCCCTGGCCAGTCAAGGAATCTTATCCCTTGTTATCTGAACAAAGGTGATAAAACTGAGGTTAGGAATTCATGCAAAGAGTTAATTACTGTCTCTGGCACCGTGATTAGGTTACTTTGCATTATTTACCTTGGCTCAACAAATCACACTGCTGGGTACAGGTCCTTGTAAATAACATTGTATTTTTCTGGTAATAATTTATCTTAAAATCCATTAGCAGGACACCTAGTCTAATCTAAGGCTATTTTGAAATTTTGTATCAGTTTATAGGATTGGGCTATCTTGGCAGCTGGGGAAATAACAGCTGTTTTCTTAAGCTGTGCTCCAAGACAGTTCTTGATGGAAACTTATAACTCCTGACTTGGGCAGCATCTCTTTGTATTTATCTTATTCATCAAAACTCTGCATAGGCTAACATTATTAATAACAATTGAACAATACAGCTAAGGAAAAGCCATCTTCTTGACACTCCACAAATAAAAAATGCCCAGTAGATAGGGAATGAGTTCATTAAAAAACACACACAGAATATACAGGGAAAGAATGCAATCTAGCACATATGTAAAACTACAGGCAGAAGCAACAGATATGCTGAGTCTGCATATCTCATAGACTTTACAAAACAAGGTCCTCTATCAGAAATTATTGTCTGCTGGGTTGACACCTTGAGTATCAATTGTTATGTCATATTTTTATGTCAATATGGCTTCCAGCAGGCTAAGAGATCTCCCTAGGGAGACCCTATCTCAAAAGAAAACAAAATGTGGGACAAGACAAACAAATGAACAACACTCTCTGCTTTCAGAGTAGTGGTTTCTGGCTGGAGGGGACAGCGTCTGTCACAGGAGGACACTGACGGTAGCATGAGGCACCTCGGGCTGTCACAGTGCACGTAATGAGAATCGATTCTGACATGTGTTAGAAACCAGGGGTGCTGCCAACAAACAAACATCCTGCTGTGCTCAGGGATAACCCCCACCACACACAGCTGCCCCCCCCAAAAGTCACTCTGTCTAATGTCAGCTTGCTGACATTGAAAAACCCTGATTTAGAGGGAAAATTGACAAATTAGGCAATGATAGAGGGAAAGATATTGAATTTGGGCCATTTATTGAATCCTAACAGAGCTTAAATACTCTTATTAGGATTCCTCACTGGAAGTTTTCATAAAGAGTTATCACCTAAAATTATGAAAATGTGAAAGCTCTAAGCCTATAAGAAGTAAGACTTATAATAATGAACCTACCCTCGCAATTACCTTTTAAAAATCTTTAGCTTCCGGCTTGTTTTCCCACACCTTGTGTATTGGTTAGTGTTGTCAACAGAATCTAGAATCATCCTGGAGAAGGATCTCTGGGCATGCCTGCGATGAATTACTTTGATTAGGTGAGCTGGGGCGAGGTGGTCCCACTAATGTGGATGGCATCCATTCCCAGGGCTGGGATTTTAGACTGTATGACATAGGGAAAGTGAGCTGAGTACAGGCATCCATCTCTCTCCACTTCCTAGTCCTGGGTGGATGTGGTGAGGCCTCAGGCTCCTGTGGCCTTGGCTCCCCTACCATGATGGACTACACTTTAGTACTGTGAACTAGAATGACTCCTTCTTCCTCTAAGTGGTTTTTGTCAGACTTATTTTATCACAGACACAGGAAGAGGAACGTAGACCAAGAAGCGAGCTGTTGCTGTGATAAATCTGACAATGTGGTTCTGAGGCCGTTGGCACTGTGTTGTAGCTGAAATGTGGAAGAGTTTGAGATCTGGGCTTAGAAAACTACAGACTGTGGGAAGCCTTCACTGTTCTCAGTTTGTTGGCTGCAGACATAATAGGACCAGCTTAAAGCCGCTGATGCCTTAATTCCTTGCCATTGTGGAGCTGTGAGCTAAAGCAAATCCTTTCTTCCTTAAGTCCCTTTCTTCAGGGTATTTTATTACAGCCAGAGGAAAAGAAACTGAGGTGGAAAGAGAGATGGCATTGGGACGGTTGGGGTTAACTGCCAGCTTGAGAGAATCTAGAATTCCCTGGGAACATCTACCGCTGATTATCTTGATTATGTTGAGGTGGAAAGACTTGCCGCTGAGGATCCTGGACTGTGTGAGATGGAGAAAGCAAGGTGAGCACCAACCCTAATCACTGTTTCCTCACCACAGACTCATGTGACCTCGACCTCCAGAGGTCATGACTTCCCCATCTCTGTGAACCCAAATAAACGCCTCCTTCCTCGGGTTGTTTTTGGTCAGAGTACTCATTTTTGGTTTAGTTTTGGTTTGGTTTTTTTTTTTGTTGTTGTTTGTTTTTCAAGACAGAATTTCTTGGTGTAACAGCCCTGGCTGTCCTGGAACTCACTTTGTAGACCAAGCTGGCCTTGAACAGAGGTTCTCCTGCCTCTGCCTCCCAAGTGCTGGGACTGGATTACAGGCATGCTCCACCACTGGCTGGCTGGGTCCCCGTGCTCACATCCTGAACGGGACTGAGGAAGGGGCAGGGCAGAACAAACAGATGGCATGCTTGCGTTCTCTCTAAAATTGTCCCATGAGACAAGGGAGCCCACAAGGGAAATCTCAGGCTCCTTGTGTAACTTCAAGCATTTACTGAGCCTGAAATGGTCCCAGCCATCTTGACCGCATGATAGTCCAGTGATAACCAGCCTTTTCCTGACCTTCTCTTTGAACGTATGCTTAGAAGGACAGCATCCCTAGCTATCCACTCATTCTCCCCTAGCCAAATACCACGTTCTCACACTTGCTCCTTGTCCCAGCTTTGTGCTGGTACTCAAACTCCTCATAGTCTTTCAGGGATATGCCATAATTTTCAGTCTTTGACACCTAACAGTCAAGGTCATCTCAGAAGGGATGAGCAAAGACTCATACTATGCAGAGGCTGTCCCTGGTGGGTGTGAGAGCGCCTTCTAGAGCCCAAACGGGGTGTGAGGCAAAGGCCTCTCTAGTCACTGCCCCTCAGGCTTCCTTAGTGGTCAGAATGTGACACTCATGCTTCTGACTTCCCGTAAATTGTGTCGTCTTTATCCTAAACTCTTTATGTCTTGGCAGAGCCTTAATGTTAAACAGAATGTGGAAGGGAAAATATTCAGTTTTTCAGTAAGATAACTGACTACATTACTAATAGGATTATGGATAATTTTTGGGTTAAAAGAATTACAAACTTTTTTTTCTTTTTTTGGTTTGGAGCCTGTCCTGGAACTTGTAGACCAGGCTGACCTTGAACTCACAGAGATCCGCCTGCCTCTGCCTCCCAAGTGCTGGGAAATAACAGCGTGCGCTAACCAGCGCCCGGCTAATTTTTTCTTTTAATTAAGAGAATAGAGTGCTGTGCTTGTATAGTAGAGTAAATTGTGATTGTTACTTGGCCTTGTAAAATTAAAAATAGAAATTCCTCATTTATCTTATTCTGAAAAACCTTTTAACGTGGGAGTTTTCTCGGAACACTGGCTGCTCTTTCAGGAGACCCAGATTTGATAGTTGCTCACAACCGTCTATAACGCCAGCTCGAGGGTATCTAATATCACTGCAGACACTTCATGCACATTGTGTACATCGATACCTATAAAAAAATTTTAATTCAAAAAGGGAAAACGAGGATTTTCTGAATACTAAGGAAGATCAGCTGGAAGTTTTTTTACCCCCTTGAGTGGAACCATTCATATATTTTAAAGTAATTTTATTAGTGCTTCAAAAATATTAAATTCCATGAATATATATCTAAAACGATCTGGGAAAATCTTTTCTCAGTAGACATAAAACAGATTCCTTAAAGCAAGTATCTTTAAACGAACCATTGTTAATAAGAATGAATTAGCTAGGTCTTCTCTGTTTTTTAGCCATGAAGAACTTACGGTAGTAAGAAGGAACATTGTCTCCCACTCCTTCGTGGCTAAAGAAGCTATAATTCTTTGTCTTCCCCAACTCCAGATTCTCTACTGATGCTGTGACTCATCTCCTTATCCCAGACCGAAGGACAGGAAAACTGAAACGTCACTAAAACGCTGACTTTACAGTGTTGAAAAATTGGTTTTCTCAATGAAAAAAAAAATCAATTGAGGCTTGAGCGACATGACTCAGTGCTACACATTCATTTTGTTTATTCATTTCCTGTGACCCACGGCTTCCTCTGTGTCGATACTTATCCTTTCCTTCCTATTAATCCTGCGGTTTGAAATTCACAAGTTCAGAAGTTCAGCCCTTTGACGCTGTTATCTTAAGCATACATCAATTTTATTCTGAATGAAAATTTCAAGTATATACAGAAACATAGATTACACACGAACCCTCTATTTATTTATCACCCTGCTATGGCAAGAGTCACTCAGGATTCTTACTTCATCTGCCCACTTCCCTACCACCACCTTAACCCCCAAATTTTTTTTGGAGGAAAAAATTGTTATTTGCAATTGGGCGTTGCTTTTGTCACTATAATCGGCTCTGTGTTGTGCGGGTTCCTCTGTTTTATATACACGACCATAACATCTTAGTTAGTGGACCTGCATTTTATTTGCTAGAAATTTATAGCTTCACTTACGATTTAGGAATATTGTACCTTTCTGGGGCCGATTCTCTTTGATTGTTCCTCAGACGACTATGAAGCCCGGCCCCCTTGCCGTTGGCGCCCTCTTCCTGACTCTTGAAGCAAGGGTGCCACCTACTGGCAAGATTTAAAGTGCTGCCTCACAGTGAGGGTGATTTGAGAATGTCGCCCATAGACTGGGATGTTCGAATGCTTGAATCCCAGTTGGTGGAAATGTTTTGGGATAGATTAGAAAGTGTGGCTTTGTTGAAGGGGATTGTCACTGGCGGTGAGTTTTGAGGTTTCAAAAGGCCAGGCCATTTCCAGTCAGCTCTTTCTGTCACCTGCTCATAGATCAAAGTACAAACTCTTAGCTATTGATCCAGCCTGAGAGCTGCAATCTCCCGCCAGGGTAGTTATGGACCCATCCTCTGAAACTGTAAATCTCCAATAAGCTCTTTCTTCTCTAAGTTGCTTCGCTCGGGGTGTTTTATCATAGCAATAGAAAGGTAACTAAGGCATTGATTGAACTTAAAATTCTTAACCATATTGTTCCAGTTTGCTTTCTGTTATTGTGACAAATACCATGAAAAAGTAACTTGGAGAAGAAAGTGTTTATTTCATCTTACAGTTTTACCTAGGGACGCTAAAGCAGGGACTCAGGGCAGGAACCTGGAAGCAGGAACTGAAGCAAAGACCACAATGAAATGCGGCTTACAGGCTTGCTTCCCCTGACCTGCTCAGCTCCCTTCTTATACAACCCAGGACCCCCGCTCAGGGATGTTACACTCACTGTGGGGTGGACCCTCCTCCACCATTGAGCAAATGAGAAGATACCGCGCAGATGAGCCCACAGACCAATCCAACAGAAGCATCTCCTCAGTTGTGACTCCCTCTTCTCAAGTGTGTCAGCCTGGTTCCTGATACTGACTATGACAAGTGCCAAGGAACTCTGTGGCACACTGGATTTTTGGACTCCTTCTCAGATTAGTATGTACGCATACATACATACGTGGGGAGAGAGAGAGAGAGAGAGAGAGGTCACAAAGGAAACAAATTGTGGGAGAACACTGTTGCAGCCAGGAGTCCATTGATTACAGTTAAGAAGCCACAACAAACTGAAAAGCTGTGATTTTGGTTCCTGTAGAAACAACTCCTCTCTCTTATTTTGTGATTCAAAAATCATTATTCCAGAAAGGCTTCAGGAATTACATTGTACGTTGTCCTCACCATCGTAAATATTTATATGTTGTAAAGATTTTAAAGAGGGTTATTGAACACATAAAGGAAGTTTCTATGCAGTAAAAATTATTTACTTGGGCCCAGCAAGACAGTTCAGTAGGTAAAGGTATTTGTTGCCAAAACTCATAACCTGAGTTCCATCCCCAGGACCTATTTGGTAGGCAGAGAGAACTGACATCCTTCAGTTGTTTACACACACACACACACACACACACACACACACACACACAAATTAATGAATATAATTTAAAAATTTTTAAATTGGTGATTTGGAGGAAAATATTGGGTGGTGTGTCTAAGTTCTATGAATTCTAGAAATTTGATGGTTTTGTCTAGGAGAAAAAGTAGGCCCCAGCTGAGAAGGTTGCTCTGTAGTGTTCCCGCTTCCTCTGAATGGTTTTGGGAGGCCTATAAAGCACGGTGGAGTACAAATAAATGCTATTCTTCAGCTCCTCTCAGATCTGCAACTGAGCTTTCTGATTTGTGGTTCTTATCCCACTAGAGGGCACTGTAAGCGCTGGTCAGATGGTGGGGCAGGACAGCCCGCCCTCTGGAATCCAAGATAGAGGCCTTGAGCCCCTTCTTATAAATAACCTTCAAGGAAAAGGTGCACAAATGACCTCAGGAGTGGAGAAGAGAAAACGAGAGACGGCAACGTTGTACAACATTTTCTACATTCTTATCCTCTCTCATTTAGATGCCACAAGTCCTAGGGAAGTAGGTTTTATTATTCCTCATTTGAAATAAACATAAATTTTACTGTTCCGCATTTAAAATAACGAAGAGGCATCTACTTTACAGATCTTCCTGAGTTCTCTAAAGACCAGCAATATTCAAGGTGGTTATTCTACCAGCCTGAGACCCTGAGTAATTAAAATGTCCGCCTGCTGACCATGGTGACCGTGTGACATCCTGATGAGATATTTGGAGATGAGACATTATTACTCGTTACTCCAACATAATACATCTCATCTGCAGAGATGTTTAAAGTCACTGAGAGCCAGGTGAGGTCATGAGCAGGGGACTCTTGTCTGGTCTGAGGTATTTTTCCACAATCCATCGCTTGTCCATTTTAGTGTTCCACAAACACTTCTCAGAACACCTCACATCCACCAGTGCTCAGTGTGTTTTTTTGGTTTTTGTTTTGTTTTTATTTGATTTTTTTGAGACAGGGCCTTGCTGTAGCTTTGGAGCCTGTCCCGGAAATTAGCTCTTGTAGACCAGGCTGACCTCAAACTCACAGAGATCCTCCTGCCTCTGCCTCCAGAGTGCTGGGATTAAAGGCGTGCGCCGCCACCACCAGGCTGCTCAATGTGCTTTTAAGTGTAACTTAACTTAAGAAATTAAATATTTGTACACACATTCCACAAAATGCACTTTTCTCCCTATCAAAAAACTATATAATGCTACATACCAGAGTTACGAACAGACAAAATTCCCTAACTTTGTGAAGCTTGTAGTCTAGAGAAGAAAAATAATAAATATGATGTTAATGTGTATGTATATATATACATATATATATTACACTAAAAGGTACATGCTACATGCTAAGGAGCTCCACAAGACAGAGACAGCAGGTAAGGGACTCCTTGCATGAGGTATACACATACATATTAAAAGTTGGAGAAGTTGTGATAATAATGGAACAATGATTCATATAATGATGTGGCATGGAATAAAGAATGGAAGCACCTGTCCAAAGCAAAGCAGCTCTCTTGGTAAGCAGGGAAAGATTCCACATCAGTTTCGGTGGGGGCTGGAGGAGCCTGACACTAACGAACAGGTACAGAAGCACAGCCTGTCCTAAGTTTGGAGGCTTTTGTTTTGTTTTGTTTGTTTTTGTTTTTTGAGACAGGGTTTCTCTGTGTAGCCCTGGCTGTCCAGGAACCCACTCTGTAGACCAGGCTAACCTTGAACTCACAGAGGTCCGCTTGTCTCTGCTTCCCAAGTGCTGGGATTAAAGGTGTGCGCCACTACCCAGCAGCATCCTAAATTTTTTTTGAAGGTATTTCTTGGTTTATATTTTAAGGCAGAGTTCTCACTAAGTCAGCAACATTGGCTGTCCTGGAACTTGTATAGCCCAGGCTAGCCTGGAACTTGTATAGACTAGGCTGGCCTGGAACTCACAAAGATCTCTTCTATCTGCCTTCCAGGTTCTATGCTTAAAAGCATGTAGCTTCATACGTAGTCCAAGATTTTTTTTTTCATACATTGTTTTGTTTTATTTTTTCCACGTAGTCCAAGATTTTTAACCTTATACTTTAGATACGAGTATGTATGTATTTGTATGTGAATGCTTACGGGTATTAGTATATCATTAGAAGAAACCTTGTTTTCTTTTTTTCAAAATGCTTATAATACTGCCTAATTTTTTGCTATAGCAAAAATAAACCCTAGACCACAAAGGATATATTAGAAAGATTACATTCACATTTAAACAAATTAAGCCTGCTTCTATTCCAAAACTTAATGAATTACTTTTTATAATCAGAATAGAAGTGTAAAGCTCTCTACGCCTCATATGCCTTAGCCATAAGCTTTGCTTCCTGTGCCAAACACCTGGGCCCTTATTTCATTTCTTCTAAGCCTCGGCTCTGATTCCAGCCATGGCAATAGATGTCAAAGGTCCTTTCAAGGGTCACTCTCTTAGAAACTGGTGCCTCATCTCTGGCATATGTCTAAGGTTCCAGACACCTCCCGTTCAACTAAGCTTTTTGTGTTGTTTTGTTTTGTTTTAAAGTCCCAGGGGCCTTATCAAGAAAAATGCAAGCCAAGAACTCTCTCTGGGCTTTGGTCACAAGAGCCACCGCTACAAAAACCACCACCACTCATTACTCAAAATCAAGTGGCCCCTTTGGAAGTAGGCAGTTGTCATACCACCTCATTTTGCACATACTGATAATTGCCAGGGCTGGGAGCTTTGCAATTAGCAACCAGTCTCCCCTTTCCAGCATGAGTCCTGTGAGAGGGCCCAGCTCTGAAAAGCATAGTTCCCCATCCTTACAGAGCCTCCCTCATCTCCACACACCTGGCAGAAATAGCCGCTCTGTCATCTATTCTTAATTCTTTCCCTGAAAGGGTAGCCAGCATCCTCCTTGTTCCTTCTTCCCTACCACACCCCTTACACAGTCTTCTTGATGAGCTAAAGTGTCTACAAAGCAGAGAAAACTATCTTCATGAAACAGCTCCTTCCCTTATAAACAGCCCCAAGGAAAGGTGCATAAGTGACCTTGGGAAATGGAGACTAGAAAAAGTGAAGAAAACAATCTCATATCAATTAATGTCATATAGCTTCTCTACATTCACATTTTCTCGTATTTAGCTGCCGCATTGACCCTGTGGAGTAGATTTCATTATTCCTCACTGAAAAATGAGCAATGGTTTGGCGGGATGACTCAGTGTTTAAAACCTTGCTGAGCAAGTGTGAGGACTGTAGTTGGGGGTCCCCGGAATTCACATAAATACTGGGCATGCAATGGCAGCCCACCTGTAATTCCAACTTCCAAAGGCAGAAACAAGATCCTCAGAGCAAGCCTGCTGGCCAGACTAGCCATATCTGACCACACTGGATATGATTGGCAGATCCTGCCTTGTAGAAGAAGGTAGACAACAACCTTGGGCCTCTACTTGCAATGCAGTCACACACCTGTTCCCCCAACATACACACATATTCATGTACACACCTGACGAATGGGGAGAAAGCAGATAGATGATAGATAGATAGATAGATAGATAGATAGATAGATAGATAGATAGATAGATAGATAGATGATAGATAGATAGAAATGGAACAAACTGGGGACCCAACAAAATGGGTAAATGCATGTGCTGCTCCAAGCCTGATGACCTGAGTTCAACTCCCAGAACCCACAGGGTGAGACTAATTCCTTCATACTGTCTCCTGACCTCCATATTTGAACTTGGTGTGTGCATGTGCACCTGCACATGCGTGTGCAAGCACACACACACAACTCACTATGGATGCTATTTATCAGTATGGAATTTCATTTTGACTCTTGGTCTTTTGTCTTCAATTTCTGCTTCCTTTATTAAGAGAATCCTATGCTCCGGTGTTGCTTCACGTTACGGGCATCTTCTCATTTACCTTCCTCTGCTGTATTGATCCTTAAAGAAATACTGAATTGAAGAATAGTATTTCAAGAAGCCAATTAGTATGCTTTAAAATTTATGCTGAGAGCTGGGTGTGGTGATGTACACCTTTAATCCTAATACTTGGGAAGCAAAGACAGGCGGATCTCTGAGGTCAAACTGGTCTAAATAAAGAGTTCCAAATAGCCAGAGCTACATGGTGAGGCTCAGTATCAACCCCCACCCAAAGATCTATATTGATACAAATATAAACATAAGGAGGGATCCTGGGTCCGCCATAGAATTTCTGCTATTACCACTTGTTACAGGTGACAGAATAGAACCGGGAGTCCTTCGCTGTAGTTAGGAAGTTATCAATATCTAGGTAAATATAATCATATGAGCCTTACAACTCTTTTCTGGTGGCAATGGGTTCTAATGGACAGAAGTAAGCACTGTGACTCTTTGGCTTCCCACTCTAACAGCAGCTGACCCAGATATCACTGTCTTTCCAGAACTGCCTCTGTTTGAAACTAAGTGACTTATGGGGCAGCTTCATGCTGCTCAGGAAGGAGCCATGCAGGTGTTTTGATGGCTCTGAAGCTCCAAGTTACCCTAGGCAGGTTCTGGATCCTCCCTGCATCAATGAGGACTCACACCCAAGTCAGGCACCAACAGACCATCATTGCACATTCATCATGTTCTACACAAGTAGTGCAAAAAACAACAACAACAACAAAAAAAATAAACCCACATCACCCAAAAGACTCAAACTGTACAAAAGTATGTAGACTAAATAGGACTGTCCTTTTGTTACTGGGGAAATTGGGGGTCTCTTTTCATGGCTCTTAGTCATTAATAAAACAATTTTAAAAGGGACTGAGAAGAAAACTCATGTACAGCTTTATTCAAGCTTGAGAGAAAAAGAAATACGTGGGTGAACAAAAAAATCTTGGCAGGTACCTAGAGGAGGGGAATGGAGAAGAGGAAACCCATGCCTCTTACAATGGAGGTTGGTAAGCAGCCATATGACTGAAGGGAAGGTGGGCTTTAGAGAGAGGGTAAGAAAGTCATGTGTGTTGGGGAGTTCACGCTTAGGCTTTGGGGCAGTGTAAGAAAGAAAAGACGGAAAGGAGAAAACAAGGAAAGTGTCGCAGTCCTACTTCTGTCGTCTACAGCACACATGCAGCTTGTCCTGTTGGCTCAGGCTGGCTCTAGTCCACATCTGCCACTGTCCCCAGGGCTTGTTCAGTGGTCTTGGCATTTTGACTGTCTAGGGGTCTCTACTGTAACTGAAGCTTCACATATATATACACACTCATTCGTATACATGCACACATCTTAAAAGTCATAATTTTAACGGTGGCCACGGTCTTACTATTCATCGCTTCCCTTAGGATACAGAGTAATGAATGAAGACAGTTTACACAAATAAAACGTTTATGAACACAGTTAACAAATAACTACAGAATATACCCAAAATTACAACACAATGAAATAACATGATCACATTTAATCATGTATGAATGGCAGATCAAAGGGCAGTTTTTAAGGTAGAAAAAGGCTGTTATAGGAAGTCTTTGACCACATACCATTGCAATATATGAACTTACGTAGAGTTTTGAGATTAATAGTACAACGTTCAGCCCACTGAGGTTGTGGCCAGACAGTGTTAGATTGCTACATTTAATGATGCCCACTGTAGAGTGAAATAAGGGGAGCAAGAGTCCTTGTACCCTTGGATTTCCTCCTGGACATGTGACCGGTGTCACAACCAAAGTAAAGATGGGTGGCCTAGAGCAGAGAGTTCCTCACTTTGTGGTAACCCACATTCTTGATGGTTTTATTGATTTATTTGAAAAATGAAATGTTTTTATTTCTGACTTTCTTTATTCTGCTACTATGAAACTATTGCAATATTAGAACATGGAATTTGGAGTAACCTAAATCTGTATTCCCAAGCCATGCTCACTCACACTGGGCTGCTAAATAAACTATCCCTTATTTCCTCAGAGATGAGTCCTCTCTCTCTCTCTCTCTCTCTCTCTCTCTCTCTCTCTCTCTCTCTCTCTCTCTCTCTCTGTGCGCATACGTTTAGCGCTACAAGAGGCTGCTGCCTCCAGAAAGAAGGGCCATTGCTGAGGCAACCCAGAGAAAAACAGAAAGAACAAGAAGGAAACATTCCTTTTCTTGACCCTGCCTCTTTTTAAATTGTCCAGTCTCTTGAGGTTCTTGTTGGTGGAACCCAACAGAGACACTTGTTTCCGAAACCTTAGCATCAGAGAACTGATTATACAAGTATAGATGGAGAGCTTAAGTCAACTGGCAAATGGTACTTCCGGTTTAAACTGAAAGTTAAAACAATGATTTCCAATGGCTTCAGCCTAAACTCTCTACTTTAGAATTCCCAAGGTCCGTCTGTCTCATCTGCCGGTTTAACACCCGTTGGTTACCACTATCTTAACACACTGCTTTGTTCAGTGCTGTGGCAGAGCAAGTCTCTGACTGAGACATCCTTTTCATATTTATTAGGTGGAGTCTATACAGAGAAACATTCCCTTGCCAACTGTTTGGTTGATTTGAATTACAGTTTATGCAGGAAAAGACAGGAGAAACTTGATTATTGCTCTTAGCCAACTTCCAGAGTTGCCAACTTCGGAATCTAAAGATGATCAATGTCTTAGTAACGTTTGATACTAGAAATCTGTAACATTTGTTGGTATTTTTGATCCTCTTTAATCTACCATAGGCCATTATTCTCTTGTTATATTCAGGTTGGCTCATTTTAGGCCATTGAAGTGTTTGTGGCATTTTCAAGGCATTTTGCTTTGGTTTATTTTCTGTAATTTTTTCAGTTGTCCTGGATTATTCTTGAAAAAATATCATGCATGATCAACTTAATTCTATCCCTTTCATTTGACTCTAAATCTCTCGGTTCTTCTGTGACATTAGCAACTTATCTTGAACTTTCCCTGACTTGGTAAGATGCTAATAAATGCCTTAATTGTCTGGTGTTGGGCTACTCTGGGGAAATGATCTTGAGATGCCCTCTCCATCACTACAACAAAGCTACAGTTAATTACGGAACTTAAAATTGTCCAATTCTAACCAAATTGGAGTGTTATGTGCACTTCTTATATGGAGAAAGGGGGGGACAATAACAATAAAGGAACTACAAGATAATTATTCATTCTAAAATGAAAGCTAAGATTTTAAATCATCTTTTATTTTTCAAAAGTAAGAAGCCATAAATGATTGCCTTAAAATGGGCTCAGTTTTGCTCCTACTGTTGAAATCACAGCAGTCATGTTAGCGCGCGGAGAGCAATGAGAGAACAGAATGTGGACCCCAAGATTCACTTTCCCTCCCAAATAGTTAGTACTGTTTTGATTTACATAAACACTGCTTTTTATTTTTCTAGAAATAAACTGGAAGATAACAGCACTTCAAACCAATGACCAGGGCAACTCTTGGGAAGATGTTTTAGTCTCCTCCTCGGATACGGTGTGCTTAATAGCACACCTCTCCAGTCCTTGCCTTCTTTCCGGCCATCAAAATTCAGCTACTGAAAATTTAGACTTTCTGGTTAACTGAACTAGGTAATTGACTAACATAATGTTTCTATTCTTTATGCATCTGCTTTCCTATTCTTGCCAAAGAAATCATTCTAAATTTTGATTTATAGCACTTGATTAAAATCTTGCCACCTTTAGGGAAAGAACCCACATTTCTTAGCATGGACTATGACACCTTTCATCATCTGGCCTCAACTTATCTCCCCGTCTTCCTCCTCGCTGTCCCAGGCCCCACAGGCCCCACACCTAATGCCCTGACACTGGAACATTGGCAGGGAGCTCTCACGGTTTGCTTCAAGGCCTCTGCATTTCAGCAAGCTGTTCTCTCTATCTTCAAATAGTTAGGACTCACTCATTCTTCAAAACCAGTTCAGATATCACCTCCATCTGAGATTCCCGTCACCCACTCTGAAAATTGACTCCTGCCTTTCCCTGCACAAATTGTGATTCAGATTGACCAAACAATCGGTGAGGAAATGTTCTGTGCAGACTCCCAGTTGATCTTCTCTATACCCCAGTGTGTTAGGTGGCTTCTTAATGCCACGGGAAGAATTTTTATCACACTAATTCCTTGAGTATGTGACATTTACTATCTCCCATAAGCATCTTCATGAAGTTGATCTTTGTGTGCATGGTGTATGTTTGTGCTCATGTAGGTTTGTGCGCATTTGTGCAAGTGGAGGTCAGAGGCCAACTTCTGATGTCTTCCTAAATTTCCTGATCTTATTGAGAAAGGGCCTCTGACTGAACTTAGAGCTCATCAATTTGTCTAGGCTGACCACTGAGCTCTAGAGATCTGTCTGTCTCTTCCCGCCTCCACCCAGTGCTGGGTTATATATCTGCAGGGGGGTGCCCAGCTTTCCCATATGAGCATTGGGATCCAAACTTAGGTACTCATCATGTTTACATAGCGGGAACTTTATCGACTGAGCCATTTCCCTAACTCCTCTTGCGTTCCCTAGCTCCAGTGAATAGTTTCTGATGTAATAAATGCACGGCTGAACAGCATTTCATCTATTCTCTCAAGTTGTACTAAGTTATATACACTCCCAATGTAATATAACCGAACTCCCTGATGCTCTGCATCTGTACCAGCCTTGGCATTGTCAGTCATTTACATCCCGAGCACAGCAGGGGCTCTGTCATTGTACCTTGCTGTAGCTTTAATAAGCCCTTAGTACGCTAATGGCTGGAGCTGTAAGGAACACGTTTCTCCCACATTCATTAACATTTCCTAAAACTGCAGACGCAGGGGCTTTTGCAGCCAACCTTTTTCTAGGTGCAGTAAGAAAACCAGGAAATGTGGTACAAGATGAAGAACTATAGGTAAGGCCTTAGAATCAGAACAAAAACCAATTTGATCCATAATTCTCAAATTTGGGTATTTATATGAAAACTCACTATGAATATTCAAATTACACATGCTGGGATTACAGGCCTCAGAATGCTAGTATAGCTGTTTGGAAGCTGGAACTAATATCTGTATTTTAAAATAAACATCCTAAGTGATCTTGACATGGTCCACAGAATGAAAAATACTATTCAGAGAATAGTTTCATATTACAAATTCATTTAAGGGACCACCTATTTGGTCTGTCATCTTGTTAATGTGAAAACTGTCTCTTCTCCAACTTGTGGGTATAGGCGGCAGAATTTCACAAAACTGAAATTCAGACTGCTTGGCCAAGCTTAAGACAAAAAACAATGAATGACGGTCTCTGATGATGTTGCAAAAGCA
Organism: Ondatra zibethicus; assembly: GCA_004026605.1. NCBI lineage: Eukaryota > Metazoa > Chordata > Mammalia > Rodentia > Cricetidae > Ondatra > Ondatra zibethicus. The sequence goes on from PVIU01004595.1 coordinate 29,247, forward strand.
AGCTTAGTTAAGGAGAATTTCAGCAGTAAAAAAGACACCGCTTTAAGAATAGGCAGACTTTAGACTCGGCTGTTATCTTAGGTGAGGTCCTTCCGTCTCCCCAGCTCTCCACTTCTCACCTAAAAGCAGTACTACCTGGCCCTATCAGCCTTACAAAATTACACAAAGCTTAAAATGAGTGTGACAACTGCGGACAGGACGATCTGACCACAGACAGTTACACTTTATAACTATGGCTTCAAACGATACACCTGTCTAAATTAACGATACATAGCCTCGGGAATTTGTTCTTAGGATAACCTTTGCAGCGTCCTATTAAAGAGTAATTAGGATTCTCATCACTGAACGCGGTCATATTACAGTTTAGAAACACGTGTAAGGAGCATCTTGAGTAACAAAGATACAAAATTAGTTTAGAGAGAAGACCAGGATTGAAGAAGTTTATTATCACTCCAGATTATTTCCCCCATGCTTATTTAGTAGCTTTTCCTAATTATAATCCACAGGCCAAGGGATTCTGATGTACACCCGAATTTGAGAATCACAGGTCTTTTTCGTTGGATGTGATAGTGGGAAGAAAATCGTTACCCTTTAATTGAGCTTATTGTGCAAACAGCTTTATTATGGTATTATTTATATACCCTATTCACCAATTTAAATTGTAGAACTCAGTAATTCTTAATATAACAGTATGTCATTGGGGAAGCATTATCACTATCAATTACAGAGCATTTTCATCAACCCGCAAAAAGAAATCCCCGGACAGCGGACAGCAGTTATACTCCATAGCAACCGCTAATTAAAGTCCTTATAGACGAGCTTATTTGAGATCTTTTATAAAAGTAAGGGCATCATACAATATGTAGACTTTCGGGGCGAATTTCTCTCCTTCCCGCCTCTGAAGGCGCACACGGATCGGGAAAACACAAGGACGATACCCCCAACACGAAGGCTGCTCCCACAGAACCGTAAAACCGCATCCCCGCCTTCCAGGGTCACCCCCGCGTCCGCCTCGGGAGCGCACCCCGCCCATCCCCGCCGTCGCCTCATTGACGTCACTGCTCCAGCAGCCGTCTGCCTGCCTCCTTCCCCGTCGCGGTAGCTTTGACAGAGCGCGATGGCGGCGGCCGGGTCTGCAGGGTTGCCGGCGACCGTGTCGGAAAAGCAGGAGTTTTACCAGCTTCTGAAGAACCTGATCAACCCAAGCTGTATGGTGCGGAGGCAAGCAGAGGAAGTCTATGAGAATATCCCAGGTCTGGGTAAGACTACATTCCTCTTAGACGCCGTCCGTAATAGAAGAGCAGGTTATGAGGTGAGGCAAATGGCTGCCGCACTGCTACGACGGCTTTTGTCCTCTGGGTTTGAGGAGGTCTATCCAAATCTGCCTTCTGATGTGCAGAGGGATGTCAAGATTGAGCTGATACTGGCCGTTAAGTTAGAAACACATGCTAGCATGAGGAAAAAGCTTTGTGATATTTTTGCGGTGCTGGCCAGGAATTTGATAGATGAGGATGGCACTAACCATTGGCCAGAAGGTCTGAAATTCCTCATTGATTCGATTCACTCTAAAAATGTGGTTCTGTGGGAAGTTGCACTTCACGTTTTCTGGCACTTTCCCGGGATATTTGGGAACCAAGATCGCCACGATTTGGATATCATCAAGAGGTTGCTGGACCAGTGTATTCAAGATCAAGAGCATCCAGCAATCAGGACATTATCTGCTAGAGCTGCAGCTGCCTTTGTCCTTGCTAATGAAAACAATATTGCGCTTTTCAAAGACTTCGCAGACCTGCTTCCTGGCATCTTACAGGCTGTGAATGATTCCTGCTACCAGGATGATGATTCGGTGCTAGAGTCCCTTGTTGAGATTGCAGACACGGTGCCTAAGTATTTGGGTCCCTATTTAGAAGATACTCTGCAGTTGAGCCTGAAGTTATGCGGAGACTCTAGGCTTAGTAACCTGCAACGCCAGCTGGCTCTGGAAGTAATAGTGACCTTATCCGAAACGGCAACTCCGATGTTGAAAAAACATACGAATATTATTGCACAGGCTGTGCCTCATATATTAGCGATGATGGTTGATCTGCAAGACGATGAGGACTGGGTAAATGCTGATGAGATGGAAGAAGATGATTTTGACAGCAATGCCGTTGCTGCCGAGAGTGCACTAGACAGACTAGCTTGTGGACTTGGTGGAAAAGTTGTTTTGCCCATGACCAAGGAGCATATCATGCAGATGCTTCAGAGCCATGACTGGAAATGTCGCCATGCTGGATTAATGGCCTTATCAGCCATCGGAGAAGGTTGCCATCAGCAAATGGAACCAATTCTAGATGAAACAGTTAACTCAGTTTTGCTTTTTCTTCAGGATCCTCATCCAAGGGTGAGGGCTGCTGCCTGCACTACACTTGGACAGATGGCTACTGACTTTGCACCTGGTTTCCAAAAGAAATTCCATGAAATAGTGATTACAGCTTTGCTGCGAACCATGGAAAATCAAGGTAATCAGCGTGTGCAATCTCATGCAGCTTCTGCTCTTGTTATTTTTATTGAAGACTGCCCCAAATCATTGCTAGTTCTATATTTGGAAAATATGGTAAAAAGCCTACATTCCATCTTGGTAATTAAACTGCAAGAGCTGATTCGGAATGGAACTAAGTTGGCCTTAGAACAACTTGTGACTACCATTGCCTCAGTTGCAGATGCAATAGAGGAAAGCTTTGTTCCGTATTATGATTTATTTATGCCCTCACTCACACATGTTGTTGAGCTCGCGGTTCAAAAGGAACTCAAGCTTCTTCGAGGAAAAACTATTGAGTGCATTAGCCACGTGGGTCTTGCCGTGGGGAAGGAAAAATTTCTGCAGGACGCGTCGAATGTGATGCAGTTACTGCTGAAGACACAGTCAGACTTAAATGCTATGGAAGATGACGACCCTCAGACCTCTTACATGGTGTCAGCCTGGGCTCGAATGTGTAAAATTCTTGGGAAAGACTTTGAGCAGTATCTTCCACTGGTTATCGAGCCCCTTATTAAGACTGCCTCAGCTAAACCTGATGTCGCTCTCTTGGACACCCAAGATGTGGAGAACATGAGTGATGATGATGGCTGGCAATTTGTAAATCTTGGAGACCAGCAAAGCTTTGGAATTAAAACTTCAGGACTCGAGGCAAAAGCAACCGCTTGCCAGATGTTGGTTTACTATGCTAAGGAGTTAAGAGAAGGATTTGTGGAATATACAGAACAAGTTGTGAAGCTGATGGTTCCTTTGCTGAAGTTTTATTTTCATGACAATGTTCGGGTGGCAGCTGCAGAAGCCATGCCCTTCCTCTTGGAATGTGCAAGAATCCGGGGCTCGGAGTACCTTTCACAGATGTGGCAGTTTATATGCGATCCCTTAATCAAGGCCATTGGAACTGAACCTGATACAGATGTACTCTCAGAAATAATGAACTCTTTTGCAAAGTCCATTGAGGTGATGGGAGATGGTTGTCTTAATGATGAACACTTGGAAGAACTGGGAGGCATTTTGAAGGCAAAGCTTGAAGGGCACTTTAAGAACCAGGAGTTGCGGCAAGTGAAAAGGCAGGAAGAAAATTATGACCAGCAGGTCGAGATGTCTCTTCAGGATGAGGATGAGTGTGACGTGTATATCCTGACCAAAGTGTCAGATATCCTGCACTCACTATTTAGCACGTACAGGGAGAAGATTCTGCCGTGGTTTGAGCAGCTCCTTCCGTTGATTGTGAATCTAATTTGTTCAAGTAGGCCGTGGCCAGACAGACAGTGGGGACTGTGCATATTTGATGATATCATCGAGCACTGCAGCCCAACCTCGTTCAAATATGTGGAATATTTTCGGTGGCCGATGCTACTCAATATGCGAGATAACAACCCCGAAGTCAGGCAAGCTGCCGCCTATGGATTGGGTGTGATGGCACAGTTTGGTGGAGACGATTACCGTTCTTTATGTTCAGAAGCTGTTCCGCTGTTGGTAAAGGTCATTAAGTGTGCAAATTCCAAAACCAAAAAAAATGTCATTGCCACAGAGAACTGTATCTCAGCAATAGGAAAGATTATGAAGTTCAAGCCCAACTGTGTAAATGTAGATGAAGTTCTCCCACACTGGCTGTCATGGCTTCCGCTGCATGAAGATAAAGAGGAAGCTATTCAGACTTTGAATTTTCTTTGTGACCTGATTGAAAGTAATCACCCGGTTGTGATTGGTCCCAATAATTCCAATCTTCCCAAAATCATCAGTATAATTGCGGAAGGAAAAATTAATGAGACTATTAGCCATGAAGACCCCTGTGCCAAACGCCTAGCTAACGTTGTTCGGCAGATACAGACTTCTGAAGAATTATGGTTGCAATGTATATCCCAACTCGATGAAGACCAGCAGGAAGCTTTACAAGAATTACTCAATTTTGCTTGAAGGACTTTGCTGTCACTTGAATATCAGCTATCATACAAGTAACTACAAAGTGTTGTGAGTGGAGCCGTTACAAATGATACACTTCTCTCTGCTAAGCAGTTCATACTTCCGTGTCTCCCCAGGATAGTGTTAAGGTCTTTTATTTTGCATGTGTCATCTCTTAAAGAAACTGTGGTTGTAACTTGTGCTTCCAGTTGTCTTAAAGTTATTTGTCACCCCCCCTATTTAGTGTGAAATGTATAAATCATTGCTGTTTGTCTGAACTGTTGCTGCTGGGTAAACGGTGTGCGCGGTGCCAAGATGTCTGTGACATCTTGTAAAGAGCTCACGGAGGAAGGGAACCTTCCAGGGTAAGCATCTTTGGAATTGAGGGTGGAGTATACTGGCAGACTCACTCTTCCTAGGTAATACTTCTGCTCATTATGGTAATGGAAGGTTGCTAGAATGGAAAGAGCTTCAAGGTACTGCAGTGGATGTAGGAGTTTTTTTCTATATTATAAATGAACTTTTCATATAGAGCTCCTGTAAAGTGGTTGGAGCATGACTAAATTCCAGTTTCCAAGGTGTTCAGCTGAGAGTTATAAGAGCCAAATTGGTTTTAAAAATTTGTCAACTGAAACATCCATGGGTATGGAGAAGGAAGTGCTGGTACAGTTCATCCTGTAAGCATGTGACAAGCCATGACAGAGCTTAATAATCAATAGTCAGTGTTTGTGGGTGTCAGTTATTGTTACATGTTTAGCATAGTATTGCTGTGTGTTTGTATGTATTATCCCCCTACCCTCACACCAAACAAGGAACCCTTCCTTTCGGAATGGGGCTTAAATAGATTTCTGTTTTGAAGCAGTTCCTGACAGATTCTATAGAATCAGTGAACAAATTTATCTTTAAACATTAAAAAGAAAAGAGCTTTAAGGTTAGTCATGTATCAGTGTATTGTTCTATAAAACAACTCTATGAATTTAAGGTTAATTATATTAATTGAAATGTCTTACTGCTGAAGGTGTTTTGTAGAGTGGAAAAATGTTTCTACTTAGCAAAACTTCATTCAAAACTTACAAACAAGAATGTCTGTTGTGATTCCCTGAGCCTGTTGTGAGTGCTATGTATGTAACAGAGCAAATATGTCAGACCCAGTAAGTGTTCAATAAATTGTCAGTGTTACTACCATTAGTTGTTTTTCTGCTGTGTTCTTTATACTTCAGAATTTGGTTTACACAGAATCTCTCCCCTACTAGCTCTATCTAGACTACTGTGGACAGGAATATTTTTTTTTTATATTTTTAGGATTTTTAGATAGTTCAGAATTTGATATTTGGTATGGTTACAAGTGCATTTAAAATAAGTAGGAAAAAAGCTACCTTGATGTTGAATAGTTTTCTCTGGGTGGTGGGACTAAATGGCAACTTCTCCTCTTGTCTATTATTTACCTACAGACAATGCATTTTCATCACGGACCTGGTTTACTATCATCTTGACCCCTTCATGAACTGGAGTTCATGCTCCTTCTGCTCGTCTACAACCCTTTCTCCTTATGTGGCTTCAGAACTCTCTCATCAATGTGTTGTCTGCAGTTCATGCAGTCTTGTGAAACTCTGGCGAATGATTTGTAATTGGGTACTTGAAGTTTTGAAGTAAGGGAGTTTTTAAATTTGAATCTTGACAAACTATTTTCCCAAGTGTGTTTCTCCATCTGCAAGATAAGAATAATACTTGGCTCATGTGATTGTTGTAAGAATCAAAGGCAATAATGAATGTAAAGTGCTGAGCAACACAAGGGTCAATAAATGGAGGCTATTGTGTGAGAATTTTGAAATAGATCTGGTGGCTAAAAGGAAGTGGGCATTTGCTTGAGTTTGATAGGCTTTAGATTCTTCAGTTTTGTCAAAGGAAGCCCACCAGATATATTTGCCAGTTGCTGAAGAACTGGTCCCTACCTTTTTTCTTCATGAGCTATGTCTGACAGAGAGGAAATCATAAATACCAGATGGGTGCATGCATGTGTGTAAGTCTGTGCATGTGTCTGTACTCCAAGAATTCATGTTCCTTTTTCACTATTTTTACCTACAACTATTATTTAACTTATTGAGGCCCCCCACACACAAAAAGTTTTAAGGCATTGCATTTTGCCAGTCCTTTTGATTATACAAAAGTAAACAATCTTGAAGGTGAGAATATCTCAACCATTCAGTTACAAATTTCATGTTCAAATTGCATTTCTATAGTTTTGGTTTGATGTATCATTTCAAGTTTCAAGCAAGTAAGTGAATATTATGTGCATTAGAAAACAGTAATATCTGTTTTATATCTAATATCTCATTTCCCTTATTTTATGCAGTATGTTAACTCTTGTGAATGATGAGTCCACTTTTTAGTCATTTACGAATAAAAATATGTAGCGAGATTGTTAAAGCTACATCAATGACAAGCTGTACAGCTTAGTTTGAGTAGAAATGTTTGGAGACATTTGAGCGAGATTGCATTCCCATAATTGTTAGCTAAACTTAAGAATCCAGGTGTTTTCCGTTTTTAAAATTTCAATAGAAAACAGGATTTGGTTTACAAATATGTTTTAAAAAGTGTTAACTGGGAGCTGGAGTTTCAAGAACTAAAGTTCTACAATCCTCCACTCTTCTTTTGCGCAGTGCTTAAACTTTCTGATTTTTCCTACCTGCTAGTTTTATGTAAAGAGACCGGCAAGTCACAAAGGAGGAGGGATGCAAAGATAGTATTGTACAACGGAGAGGATTTACTTTTGTGCATTCTCGTTATTCATTTGTCCTTAATAAAGGTCAACTAGTTAACTGCTTTGAGAAAACTTACATTAAAACTTTTAGGATCAGTAAAGGTCTCACGAAAGTAATTTTTAGGCTTTTGGTCACTTTCCCAAGAGCGTGCGCCCGCGCAGGCGCTCTGCATCTCCCTCCACCCCACCCCCCGCTCAAGTCCGCATATTGATGACGTCATCGGCCCGCCTCCACACTCGGCCTCCGGGCGGGCGGAGGAGCCAAGTCCTGGCTTCGGCGTCGCAGGGCGGGACGAAAGGGGGCGGGGCCACCTCGTGCCACTACGCATGCGCGCCGGGAATGGCGGCGGCGCTTCTTTCTTTGCCTCTCTACACAGCTCTCCCCGGCCGGGGGGGCTGAGTGCCCTCCCCCTTTCCTCTCCGCCCCTCCCCTCACCCCCCCCCGCCCAGCGGGGCTTCTAACTGACAGTTGTCGCCGGCCCGGTCAGTGCGCCGCCTCCTCCTGCCCAGGTCCCCCGCAGGTAGACAGGGCCGGGAGGGGGTGTGAGGGAGAAGGAGGAGCCGGAGCCGCGGTGGCCCGGTGCTGCGGCCCACTCGGGAAGGAGTAGCGCCCTCTTCCTCCTCGCCCCCTCCCAGCGCCCCGTCGGCCCGGGAGGGGGTGGGGCGCCGAGGCCCCGCCGGCCCGGCCGGTGAGCGGGCGGGCGGAGGGTGAAGCCGGCGCGGGCCTCGCGCCGCCGCGGGGAGGGGAGAGGAGGGCACCTAGGCTCTCCTCTCCCCCCCTCCCCCGCGCGCCATGTAACCCCGCCCCGCGGGCGCGAGCCTGAGACCCCCGCGCGCGCGGGTCCCGGCCGGCGACTGGAGAGCAAGGCCCGATGCGGCAGGGGCTGCGCGGCGGCGCCTCGGCTCTCTGAGGAGGCGGCCGGCGCTCACCCGTCTCCCGGCACCTCGAGCGGTCGCTCCTCACCGCCCAGCCTGGGCCTGCCGGGGGACATGAGCGAGCCGGGGACGCCGGGGGAGATGGAGCGGGCCGCGGAGGAGGAGCGGCCGCCACCGACGACCCGGGAAGGGAACGAGGAGGAGGAGGTGGCAGCGGCGGCCCGGGCCTCGGAGCTGGTCCGCAGGAGGAGTGCCTCCTCGTTGGACGACGACGACGAGGAGGAGGAGGAGGAGGTGGCGGAGGCGACGGTGGTCGCGGGCGGTGGCTGCAGGGAGCAGGACCTGACCTACGAGCTGCAGCAGGGCTACCGCATCCTGGGCGAGTTCCTGCAGGAGAAGCACCGCGGCCTCACCGCCCCTTTCCTGCAGCCCTTGGGGGGCGTTGCCGCCGGGGAAGAAGAGGTGGCCGAAGGGCGGCGCGCCGGGGGCCGGGGCGGTCGCGTCCTCCCGCCGCAGCCCGGCCAGGGCATGTGTCTGTCGAAGATGGAGGAGAAGTTCTCCAGCGGCCAGTACAGGGGCATCACCGAGTTTGTGGCGGACTTCAGGTTGATGCTGGAGACGTGCTACCGTCTGCACGGAGTCGACCACTGGATCTCCAAACAGGGCCAGAAACTGGAGATGTTGCTGGAGCAGAAGTTGGCCCTTCTCTCTCGGTAAGCGAGCCGGGTCCCTAGTGGGACTGACAGACACAAACACACCCGCACACGTGTCCGAGGAGGGGCTGGGCCAGGGCCTGGGGGGCGGCGCTGATAGGTGCTTAGTTGGTGCTGGCACCTCGGGAGGAGGAGCAGCGCTGGGCGCGGAACCGGAGGGGTGTGATGCGCGAGGCTCGAAGGGTGAGTGCATCCACGGAGAAGACCAGGAGGAACCCCAGTCCTAGGAGCGCAGAACTCCCGAGGACATTAGAGAGGCTCCAGGTGTTAAGAGTCACACGAGTAGGCAGAAGGGAAAGCCTTTTGTAGGATGGAAGTTGAACTCGCCACTGTAGACATTTTAGCTTGGCGTCTAAAGCAGCATGTAGGGCGAAAAACCTTTAGAAAATAATTTTGGTTTGTGTAGAAAGATGATCGCTTAAAATTTTTATCTTCTACCAGTTTCACCCATTGGAAATTTAGTGTTATTAGGTGTTTGTTTCATCTGAGGAAGTTAAATTTTTGCAGTGACACGAAATGAATGCATCAACAACGTCTTTCATAGGTTTAGACTTGTACTGTGTGTGCGTCTGTCTGTCTGTCTTTATCTTCTTCCAGTGCTAGATAGAACAGAGGGTTTCAAACATACGAGACAAGCAATCTACCACGGAATTAAGTATAGAGCCTTAGAAATTTTTTTATTCTACTAGGAATTATAGATAGTTCAAATTGTACCATCGTTTTGGTATACATCAGCTATATCCTCCTCTCCCCCCTTTTAGGAAGAGAAAATAAGTTAACATAGGACACTAAAATTGAACAATCACTATATACTGGGCATGAGCTCGGTTATAGAAACGTCTTTAAATATTAGGAGTGTTAATAAAGGTGGAGTAATATGTTGCCAAGATTTTTTACTTTGTGTGTGTGAGAGTGTGTATGTGCACTTGCGTGTGTGGGAGCATGATCACGAAGTGACATCTAGGAGAAAGTGTCTAGTGTGCGCTGTTACTCCCCACCTTTTCCCTTGCGGAATGGCCCCTCCCTAAATGTGAGACTTGCATTTTCTTAGAGATTGGAAGCCAGCAATACCCAGCCAGCCTCCTTCCTTCAGCTCCTGTGGAGCTGGGGTATGGGCTTGTTCTATGGTAATGGGATCTGAACGAATAGAACCGATCGTCTTGATTGGGTCTCAAGGGTTGGTTAACTACTGAACCATCTATCTCTCTAGGCCTCGGAATAGGAGTTTGGTTATTTATTAGCTGAATGAACTTGACTGATTGACTTTTTTTGCCTATTTCCTTGCCTGTAAAATGGGAACAGTATCATCACATCTACTTCAAAAAATTGCTGTGAGAACTAAATGGGTTTTTTAAAAAGAAAGTCAATATTGTTGGTCATGTAATTCAATGTATTAATCACAGTAGTGCAGTAAAATGAATATTATCTCAAATCTGAACCTGGGCATTGCATATATGTAAAATAATCTATTCTTCATTTGTCTTTAGCTGCTCATATACTAATTCCAAATCTATTGCTGACTAATTTCACTAAAAGAGTAGTATAGTGAGTGCTTAAGTCACTAGAAGGCAGATTCCCTTTAAACAGACTAAAGATGTTTTTGCATTCTTCAATAAAGTAGAATTATTTGGCAATAGGTTAACTATTTGCAAATAGCTATAGATTATTTTAATATTTTTATTTGGTGATTGATATTTCTCACTGTGTTTATAGCTCATCTTTACAGGGCATTGTGGCAGAGATGGTACATACAAAAAGCCAGTCTATTCACATGTTGTCATAAAGAAAGCTTTTTAAAAAAAGATTTTATTTTTAAGTGTGTATGTATGGGTGTGGATGTGTATGCACACGCGCACATGTAGTGGGGTGTTAATGTGCGTGTGAATGAAGCTGCCCTTGGAGACCAGAAGAGTTTGTCAGACCCGCTGGAGCTCAAGTTACAGGTGGTTTGAGAGCCACCTGAAGTGAGTGCTCGGAATCCAACTCTGGTCCTCTGGGAGAGCAGAAAGTTCTCTTAACCATCTGAGCCATCTCTCCAGTCCCACATGTCATTATTTTTAAATAGCTAAATATACTCAAAACTGATGTCACAGGATTTTAAACACAGGAGGAACCTTAGCATTCTTGTAGTCCATTTAGTGTACAGATGGAGAAACAGGCATGTAGAATGAGATAAAATAGCTACATAGAAGTTCTATAAAGTAACATAGCTATAGCTAAACTGTAGATATTTTCAAAGTTACTGTGCATAAGAAATCTTTTCCTTTAAAAGAACAAGTTACTTTCTTTTTCATAAAAATTTACAAATATCATTATGCCCAGTGACTTATGCTCAGAAATAATCCCATGTGATCAATAGTGTCTATACTTAGAAGTTAAACTTACAGTGTTGTAAAGTTAATAAAAATATGTAGCTCTGATTTTTTTAGGCCAAAAGAAATAAAAGTCTTGCATTTTAGTAGTAAAAGTAATTTGATAGTCTCAAGTAGATAGTTTTGAGTCTCTCATGTTTTTGTACCAGTATACATATATTTGATGTATGCAAACATTTTGTAAGTGCTAGACTATATTTGTAGATACTAAAAAATTTCTTATAAAATATGAGTCATAACCGAGTAAGTGTTTTGAGTGGGCAGAACTTGATGAAAGCTACAGCTGCTGGAATATAAGTTAGATAAATAGATGTACTAGAACAGTGTTCTGTAGACTTCTTGTGTGTTTCAGGAAATAGATGACTTTGTAACTATCTTAAAGTGATGTGTACTATGTTAGTAATTAAGCCAGTATCACAGATTGTTTTCATTTGTCTTCTGATGTGTATTCTTAGACACCTAGTTAACTATTATTTTCAAATAGTAAAGATTACTTTAAAGGTGCTGCATATATGAAGCTGACAAGAGGCTCAGTGGGTAAAGGCAGCTGCTGCCAAGCCTGAGAACATGAATTTGATCCCTGGAACTCCTGGTAGAGGGAGAGAGTAGATTCCTGAAAGTTGTCTTCTTTCACTTGTGGGGACACACACACACCCTTCAAAAATAAATGTTAAAAAAAAAGAAGAAACTTTTTTTTTGAGCGGCTACACATACTGTTGAGCTTTCCATTAAGCATTTGATGGGGTATAATAGGTAAAGAGGATAACACATTATCATTAGCGAACAGCTTAATGGTACTAGTGCTATGAACATGTATAACAAAACTCAGTTTCTTCATTCATACAGCAAAAATGTTAGACTAGCTTAGTTGATAGTACAAATATTTCTTTAGTGGAGTTAGGCATTGTCCTTGAAATGAAAACATCACAGCCGAGAGTGGTTTCGCTCACCTTTAACCCTAGCACCAAGAGGCAGACAGGTGGATCTCTGTGAGTTTGAAGCCAGACTGGTCTACAAAGCAAGTTGCAGAAGAGTCAGGGCTACACTGAAAAACCCTGTATCAAAAAAACCAACCAGGGTTAAAAAAAGAGAAGGAAATGAAAATATCAGTTCTTTGCCTCCAAGTGTATGGAAACATTTAAAATAATACTTGTATATGATTATTATAATGATCGTATAATGAATATACAGAACAGAAATCTAAGGGAGAGTAGGATGGCAAGTGGGGGGGAAGGAGAAGGGAAGAGAGTAGTTACACTTGAGCTGATTCTTAAAGGAGCTGAATAATGCTCTTGGAGTTTTCAGGAGTTATATAGGGACATTCCAGTACACTACAGTGAATGCGAGGTGTAAAACAGTTTATAGAAAGCACAAATTATTCTGTATGCTTTAGTTGGGGTCTAAATCATATCTATGCTGCAGGAAGATGTGTAGTATGATCCATCTAGGAAGGGAAGAAAATATTAGAACCTTAGTAGACTCTTGTTTTGGCTTGTATCTGTGGCATTTATAGTAGTGCTAAATATAGAAACCTATAAACAAAATTTGTATATGTTATTGAATTGTTTCTTTCAGAACTAGCATTGAGACTTAGGTCTTGTTCTTTCAATTTCCAAAACCTAATTAAGTGCTTGCATACATTCTGAATCGAGCTACAGATGTGTATGGTTTTTTTCCCCTAAAGTGACACCATATTTTTGAAAGACCCAACATAATTTTTTAAGTAATTAATTTTAAAACTGTAATTTATACCACTTGTCTTAGTTTCTGTTGCTGTGTTAAAACATCATGACCAAAAGCAACTTGGGGAGTTCCATAGTACACTCTGTCACTGAGGGAAGTAGGACAGGAAGTCAAAGAAGGCAGGAACTGAAGGAGAAGGCAAAGAGGAGTGCTGCATACTGACTTGCTCTCCATGGCTTGCTCAGCCAGCCTTTTTATACCTTTCAGGACCTTCTGCTCAGGGTATCACTGCCCACAGTGAGCTGGGTTCTCTCACATCAATCATCAGGCCAGGTTAGTGGGGGATTTTCTAAAATGATACTACAGGATTCTTTCCATCCCTTTGGACTCTCTTCTCTTTAGACAATGTGTGTATTCTCAAGAAAATGAAATTTTAGAAGGAATATCATTTATCATTTAAGGCAACTGAGAAACACGAGTTAGCATTACAAATAGGGATTAAGCTGGGCATGGTAATGCACACCTTCAATCACAGAATTCAAGAGTTAGAGGACAGCCTGCTTTTATATATCTGTCTGCCTGCCTGCCTGCCTGCCTGCCTGTCTGTCTGTCTGTCTGTCTATCTGTCTATCTATCTATCTATTTTTCTATCTATATTGAGATCCCTGTAGGCCAACTGGAACTACATAGTGAGACCTTGTTTTACAAAAATAAAAATCAGAAATGGAGTAAAGTTATGTAAGTGGAAAGGAATAGAATAGATTGTAATAGGAGATTATGTGTACAAGATTTAGGAAAATGGACTGAGAGCTGGTTCAGCACTTAAGAACACTTGCTGATCTTGCAGAGGGCCTTACTTCACATCCCAGCACGTATGTCAAGAGACTCATAGGTGATCTAGACAGGTACACACAAGCACACACACACACATAAAATCTTTTAAAAATTTTAAGATTCTCTCAAAATTGATCAATGGAGGTATTGCATGGGGCTGAAAAGATCGGTCAGTGGTTAAGAGGACTGACTGCTCTTCCAGAGGGCCCAGGTTCAATTCCCAGCACCTACATGGCAGCTCACAACTGTCTGTGACTCCAGTTCCATGGCCTCAACATGCTCACACAGACAAAACACTAGTGCACATAAAGTTAAAAATAAGTAAATCATTTTTTAAAAGAAGAAAAAAAATATTTTTACATATAGTCCAAGAGTAGCTTTTTCTAGTTTTAAAGGTTGATGTTATAAAATATCCATCATTGATGACACTAATGAAGGTGAATTAAGATTTTTTTGCATTTGAACATTTCAGATATTTTGATGAAAATAATCAAATGATTATTAAAATGATACATATATGGGTTAAAATATCTCTTAAAACTGGTTCTCAACCTTCCTAATGCTGCAGCCCTTTAGTACAGTTTTTTATTTTGTGGTGACCCCCAACTATAAAATTATTTTTACTGATACTTCATAACTGTAATTTCTCTACTGTTATGAATCCTAATATTATTATATGTGTTTTCCGATGGTCTGTGAAAGGGTCATTCGACTTACCCCAAAGGGGTCGAGACCCACAGGTGGAGAAATGCTGTCTTAAAATAGAGCTGAAGGTTGGTTTAGAAATTTCTTTTTAGTTGGCAAAAAATGTTTTCCTTGGAAATAGAAATATAAAAGAATCATTATAGTGGACAAAAGCCTCAAAATTTTAAAAATCAAGATGTCTAAGTGCAAGTAGTAATTGAATCAAAGTGAATTCTGTAGACTGATTTTAATACTGTCCTAAGTCAAATTTGAGGTTTGGTTGTTTTGACTAAGGTCGAAATTTAGAAATTGGTTGAAAGTTTTGACAAGAGGCTTATTCTGAGTAGTCCCACCAAGTTCTGTCATTCTCTTTTATGAAAAAGTAAAAGGTTTATAGGAGCTCAAGAGAACCCAAAGTATAGAACTCCTTTTTATATATATTTAAACATTGTAGACTTTTGCCCTTTAGTAATAAAATCTGGACTTGCCTCTTGTTCAGAACTATAGAATATTAAGAGTTTGATATTGCATGTAGTTCTATTATAATTGCCATTTGTTTTAGAATAGTTTTATTCAGAAAAGGCCCTGAAAATGTTTAAATGTGGGATGAAAATAGAATTCATTAAGACATTTATTGATCACTTCTTTTGTTCTAGGGTTTGCGATCACTCCCTCTTTCCAAAAGATTTAAAAACACATGCCCAGGTGTGGTAAAAGGTAAAACCTACTCTGTGATTATAAAACAGCTCCATTGACAGAACACTTAGATGGCATAATGCTATATTCTCAGCCCTCATGTAGTTGTATGTTGCTCACTTTGTTTTTTCTCAAGGGTGCAAAAGGCTTAAGACAATTACAAGAGGAATCCCCTCCTGGAAGAGAGTCTATCTAGACCTTATATACCCCAACTTGAGAAAAGCAATTTCTTGATGGAGGTTGATTGGTAAATCTTGGCTTAGTTTGTAAATAAAGTACTCTGTGTGTTGTGTTCCATGGGCACATACTTTAGGAATACTGTGGTCAGCTATGTTCTAGAGTGTTAGAGGTAGTATAACTGGTATCGGGGCAGGGGTGCAGTTTAAAATACCTTTCTGTTATTTTATTCAAGACATTGTAGTTTTGAGCTAGATGAAATTGATCTCATTGAATAAGTATTTGAACAGTACTAGATGATGCATAAAATCCTTTAGATATATTGATAAACAGTGTCTTGTTCCTTCAAGGAGATACATGAAGAAATCACGTAGCTCTGGAGACAGGAGAGTAGTGTTGGACAAGGATACCAAACCAAAGCTTCATATGAGAATTGATTTTCTTTATCAGTCTTTTGGGAGAGAAAAAATTATGGAAGATTGTGATTAAAATTAATATACCATATATTAAAAACTGGACAGCTTGATAGGAGGCAGCTAGTGAGGCTAGAAAGAGTATTATGGTACCAATAAGAGGTATTATTTTCAATACTGTAAACTTTATTGTCTGGAGTTTCTGTTTCACTTGAAAATATTGCAGATCTCATATAATAACATTGCCTTGGTAGAGCAGTGTTTCTTTCTAGCCTGTCAGTATATTTGTTTAAAATTTTTATTAAGTTACCTAAAGTTTGTTTTGCTGTAGTTGGGAAAGACTAATAAATCTCAGTGGTAGGTAATATTATCTACCCAAACCTTTGGCTGTATCATCTTCCACCTGAGATTTGTAAAGTTTCTAGAATTATTCATGCTTAGGTCTCAGGATATTGGGTACTATTACTTTGAAACAAGAAAAATCAACAAAATAATAATTGTGGTTATTGCCAAGTAGGTTACTAGATTTATCTACCCACCCTCTTCTTTTTCTTTCCACCGTCTCCTAAATGCCCTAAACTGACCTTGAATTCATTGTGTAGTCTCACAACACACCCGGTTTATGTAGTGCTGGGGTTTGTGTGTGTTAGGCAGGCACTGTGCCAACTGAACTACATCCTTAGCACCTCTTAAAAACTTTCTACGTGTATTCCTAGAGTTTATATAGTAAGTGTATAACTTTATGTTGAAAGTTTTGATCGAAAAGTATTTATAATTTTGACTAAACTATATAGGTAAAAATATATATATATAAAAAATATATATAAAAGGTATACAGTGTTGAATGTGAATAATCAGGGCAGTAATATATGTATGTATTTGTGACTGCATAGTAGAACTGTGGGTGTTTAATCTGTCTTTTTACTCTTAATTTTTCTGCAAAGGCATGTATTACAGTTTTATTTTTTTAATTTTACTCAAAATAAAGTTTTCTAGATGTTTTAAAATTTTAGAATAGCCAGTAGGGCTAGAAAGATGGCTCATCTGTTAAAGGTTAGGCTCATAACCAAAAACAGAATAGCTAGTACTAAGGTAGAGTCCATATTTTACTGTCTAAAGCTTTTGGGTACAGACATCTGAAAGTATTTTCACATAGAAATATCTCTTCTGATAGTATTTTATGCCTTTACAAATGTTAGTGAGTGAGTCCACATTTGCTCATTTGATATGGGGATCCACTAAAATATTAAAAAGTAGTGAATGTAGAAGATAAAACTGCTTCCTCTTATAAATGTTGCTCATCTGTGAGGTTTGTCTTTTGTGTTAAAAATCAGTGAAAAGCAGTGCTAAGAGATAAAATGCAGGAAGTGTTTGAAGTGGTAATTTAGAGCATGAAATGTGCTTGGGATCTTTTCCCAAAGGATAGCCTTCTTCAGATACATCCCATTTGTTAAGGATGAAATTTGTAAAGACTACAGCCTTAGTTTGCAAAAGCTTGAAGGTTAGCTATGTTAGCAACTCAAAAAATTTCTCATCCAACCCAGTCTAACAAAGACGAGTTATCATATGATTTTTTTGTGTGTGTGTAGAATAGTGGGGGACATATCATGAAAGTAAAAGTTGGATTATTAGGCATGTAAAAGGGTGGAAATGGAGAGTCGGAGATGATGGGATGGACTTGAGCAAGTACACTATATTCATATGGAAATGTCACAATGAAACTCCCTTGTACAATTAATACATGCTAACAAAAATAATTTTTAAGAGGAAAAAAATTGGGGTGGAGAGATGACTCAGTCAATAAATGCCTTCCCTGGAAGGACACACGAGGACCTGAGTTTGGATCTTCAATGCTTTTGTAAAGGCTGGATATGATGGCACTGGGAGAGAGGTAGGGAGATGCAGAGACAGGCAGGCAGGTCCTCCGGACTTTCTGGCTAGCCAGTGTAGCCGGCTGGTAAGTTCTGGGTTCAGGGAGAGTCTCTGCCTCAAAACAGAAGGTAGAAAGGGTTGGAGAGATGGCTTGGTAGTTAAGATCACCCAGAGAACCCAGGTTTGATCCCAAGCACCTTCATGATGGTTCTGCAAGCATCTTTAACTCTAGTTCCAGAAGATCCAAAGTTCTTTCGTGGTTTTCATGGGCCCCAGGTCTGGACACTTTGCACAACATGCATGCAGGTAAAACAGTTGTAGACATAAAATAAAGTAAGTCTTGCCAAAATAGTAAGATGGGGGTGATGGAGAAAGACAGCCAGCTTTGATCTCTGACCTACATATGCATGTCTGCACTAATACATATGCACAAATATGCACCCATATACAATTTCTTTAAAGGAAGAAATTACAGTTTACTAGCATAGTATATGACTTTTGTAGTAGTATATGTTCTCAGCCTTTTTGGTTGACATTAAAAAAAAAATTTCCACAAAATATACACTCAGAACACTATTTTCCCAGGAGCATCTTTTGTTTTGTCTTTATTTTTTATATTTATTTCTTACTGCATCTATTTATTTGTATGTTTATGTGTATTTGTGCATACATACGCAGCAATAAGCTTGTAGAGGTCAGAGAACAGGTTGGGGAAGTCAGCTCTTTTCATTATGTGTGTCCTAGGACTCAATCTCAGGTCATCAGACTTACCTGCCAAACAGTCTTACTGGCTCATAGTTTTGTTTTTAAATTGCTTTCAGACAAGCCTGATGACTCAGGCCTATAAATTCCAGCACCTGGAAGGTCAAGATAGACTAAGCTGTTAAAGGCCTGCTAGGCTCTGTGGGACCCTACGCTGAAAAAAAAAACCTGAAACAAAATACTGTACCAGATGTGGTGGAGCATACTTTAGATTGTAGTGCTCGACCGTGGAGGCAGGCAAAAAATTCAAAAATCTAGAAAACAAAAAATTTTCTTTAGAAATATTGCTAAATAAATAATTACTAGAAAGACGGTTCAGAGTATTTTCTCAGGTTTGTCCTAAAAAGGAAGAGTCCACGTCATTTCACACAGAATGCAACAGGCTGTTTAAAAATCTCATTGCATACTTTTCTCATACAGTTACAAAAACATTTTTCACATATCTGGATATTTTATATTTGAAGATGAAGATATTAGAAAATAACAAAGCTTAAGACATGTTTAATATTTCTTTGAATATTTGTGTTTGTACTTGGGAATATACTACAAATACATTTGTTCATGACTCCCTTTCTGATACTGCCTTATCTAGAATTTCCTAACCGTTCTTTCTTAATCATTTTCCTCTTCCAGGTCATTATCACCTTTAAAGTGCTTTGTTCTTAATAGGGTTTTATTTTGTTTGGTTTTGCAACCTAACACATAATGCGTATGTGTTCAGTTTTTTATAGATAAGCTATTTCGCTATAATCTATTTCTCTCCTCTCAGTAGAATATAAACTGTGAATACAGGGACATTTTCTACTTGGTTTGCTGCTACTTAACTTCTGTGAATATTCACTTGAAATTAAAAAGTAAGTACCTCTTTAAGAACAAAGGAATTCTGTGATTACTTTTTGGGTTGAAAAGAGGCTCCATATGCCTCCCCAGATGAGGGAGACCTCAAGGAATGGATACAGTTTTAGAAACCTTATAAAATTCAAGTTTGAGGTTAGGTCCACCTGGACAGTTGAGTGAGATACTGAATTTGCCTTCTTTGTACAAGTGCTGGTGGATTCAGCTGTCCATACTACAGAAAGAGAATGAGGGGAAGAAATAACAGTGTGTATATAATAAAATGTGGTATGAACTAGAGGTGTTGGTATTTGCTTTCAGTACTAGCACTTTAGAGATAGAAGCAGGAGGATCTTAAGCTTGATGCCAGCATGAGCTATGCAGCAAGACCCTATCTTAAAAAAGAAAGAAAGTAGTGTATGGTTAATGTGGGCTAGAGTCTAGACTGAATAAAAAGGAGAAAGTGAGCTGAAGTAGATCCAGTGTGACTAATTGTCTCATGTTCCTGTTGACGTACCTTGCCTACCTTGATGGACTGTTTCTTTAAACTGTGAGCCAGATATCTCTCATTTTATTAAAGTATGCTTGTCAGGGATTTCTTCACATAAATAAGAAAAGTAACTGATAGAGCTGCTAAGAAAGAAAAGAAAACCGCGTTGACTAAGTCAGCCCGACTCATTACAAACTAAGGTGATTCCATCAGTCATGCCATGATGATTTTGAAAGAATTAAACTATACCTTACAATTTTTTGATATTTCATGCCATATAAAATTAGCCAGGTTTTTTTTTTTTTTTAGAGTTTTCATTACTTCATTCTAATTTGTAACAGTACTCTCATGGCTAGTTTATCAGTCTAGAGCAACGGTTCTCAACCTTCCTACTACTGTGACCCTTTAATACAGTTCCTCATTTAGGTGACCCCCGACCATAAAATTATTTTCATTGCTACTTCATAACTGTAATTTTGCTGCTGTTATGAATTGTAATGTAAATATCTGATACGCAGGATTATCTGATATGCAAATCCTGAGAAGGTCGTTTGATTCCCAAAGGGGTTATGACCCACAAGTTGAGAATCACTGGTCTAGAGCAAGCAATAGAAAAAGAGCCTTTCTTGGTTGCCTTTAATATACAAAATCCCAACAAACGTTTTGAAATACATTTTGACATAATGCTTTAACACTAGTTAACATTTATTGTCACTGCTGCCTTGTTTGAAGGTCTTCACATACATTGTTATTCCCATAGCGCTTAAGATACTTATTAAGAGGCCAGAGACATGACTCAGATTAAAAGCACTAGCTGCTTTTGCAGAGGATCCCAGTTCAGTTCCCAGCACCCACATCAGGTGGCTCAATACCGTCTGGAACTCTAGTTCTGGGGGATCCAGTACCACTTTCTGGCATCTTTGGGCACTGACACACATATGGTACACATGTATATATGCAGGCACTCACACACATATATAAAACAAAATCTTGAGAAAAGATAGTTATTGATTTCATGAGCTATTTTACAATTGGAAAAATTGGGGCATTTAAAAGATTAGTTTGCCCAAACTAATTAGTGGCAGAACCTGGATATGACTGCAGGTGGTTTGGATTTAAAGCCAGCATTTAACCACTGCATTGTGTTGCCAAAAGATGTAGGGATTGAGAAAAAGGAGACTTCTAATGAGACAGACTGGGAAGGAAAAGATTATAAGGAATTTCAAGGAACATAGGCCAGTTAGAAACCTAGGGCTGTAAGATTGACAGTATTTGCAATATCATTTAAAAAATAACATTGGCAAGGTGTGGTGGCACATGCTTTTAATCCTAGCACTTCAGAGGCCAAGGGAAAGATCTCTGAGTTCAAGAGCAGCCTTCTGCTCTCTACATAGTGAGTTTTGGGCTAGCTAGAGTTACACAGTGAGACCATGTTTCAAAAAGCCAAGCCAACAGCTAAACATATAAAATAACTATTAAGGAAATCTAAAGAAAGTGATTGAAATATATCTAATGTGTGTTGAATAATTGACAGTCCAGTGACTGTCAATTATTGTTTGCATTGTTAATTGTTTATTAATTTAAGAAATAGCATGTGTATCTGCTAGCAAAAGCTAAATGGTATAAGAAGAAAGTAAAGTTTTTCTAAGACGTCTCCTGACTAGGGAGTTAAGTGCTTACTGTATAAGCTAAGAACTTCAGCACCCACATAAAAACTGGGTGTGACAATGTATTCCTGTAATCCTAGTACTGGGAAGCAGAGCTAGGAAGATGCTGGGGAGCTCAACAGACCAACCAGTCTAGCCAGATAGTGAGCTCCAGGTTCAGTGAGAGATCCTGTTTTAGAAAATAAGGAGGAGACAATTGAGAAATAGACCAGATGTCAGCTTCTGCCCTCCACATCCCTACACACAGGCATGGCACTTGCACAGATATGTGTAGTGCCCACACATGCACTCTTAAATAAGTAAATAAATAGTATCTTCTTTTACCAGTCATACGGTCTCTTCCTGATTTGAGACCACAATTGTTTCCTGTATCTGATTGGTATCTAATAACTGTTTCAGACATGTTCAAACCTGTATTTGTGGCTTGTTTTGTTATGGTTATAGTTTACTGTTGATAAACTTGTGTAGCTCTGGCCAAAAACCCTTTGTTTTTCAAGTTTTTTTTTTTCCAGTTCATTCCCCTTATTAAAAAATATCAGTTCTGAGTTTGTGTATTTCTGATGTTGCTGCTTAAGTTTAGGCCATTACCATTTTTTGCCTGTAGTTTTCTAATTTCTAATTTCTGCTTTTTCCTTTGAGATCATTTTCTGCCATCAGCCATTTAAAAATATACATTAAGAGAAATCAGTAAGTACTCTT
Organism: Ondatra zibethicus; assembly: GCA_004026605.1. Classification (NCBI taxonomy): domain Eukaryota; kingdom Metazoa; phylum Chordata; class Mammalia; order Rodentia; family Cricetidae; genus Ondatra; species Ondatra zibethicus. The sequence goes on from PVIU01004595.1 coordinate 51,200, forward strand.
ACAGATAAATGCTTCACTGACATTTTGGGTATATTAAAGAATTTATTCTGTTCATCCTAGATACCTGCCAGACCACCGACACACTAACCCTTTCCACTTTCCATTATTCATTTGGTGTTTGGGGGAGTGTGCTCTGGTTTTAGAGTAGAGGTCGGGTGACAAGCTGGGGTTCTTTCTCTCCTTCCACCACATGAGTTCTGGGATCAGACTTGGGTCATTAGGCTTGACAGCAAGCACTTTACATGCTGCGCCATCTCATCATCCCTAAACCATTTCTCACCTCATGGCCTTTGTACTTAGTCTTTATTTTGAACACAAAGTTGTTTTTTACTATTTTGATTTGCTTTTTGCATGTTTGGCTCCCCTGTTTCTTCCTCAGAGAAATTATTCTTGACTGAGCCAAGAGTATATAACTTAGAAATTGTGTATATGTTTGCTTACTTTGATTTTATATATCTTTGCTATAGTAGTTATACCAGTACCTAGCCACACTACCTATAAGCATTTTACTAATGTTGAATACAAGCATAAATAAAATGAAATAAATTAATCTATCTAGGATTTGTTAGTCAAGAAATGAAGTTGAATTCCAGCAGTTTTGTTATTCTCATGTGTAGCCAGTTGTTGCAACATCGCTTTTCTTCACTGATTTGAAATATTATCTTTATGATAATATCTGTAGTGTATTTTTAACTCTCTGCTCTGTTGCTGATCTTTATTTGTTGATGTATTTCTTTATTTTTGTGTTTTAAATTTATTTGTGTGTGTGTGTGTGTGTGTGAGAGAGAGAGAGAGAGAGAGAGAGAGAGAGAGAGAGAGAATATATATACATATACACTCTGCTCACGTGTGTGGAGGCCAGAGAACAACTTGGGTGTCATCCCAGGAACACTGCCCACCTCTTTTCAGACAGGCTTAGACTAGCTGACTAACAAGCCTCAGGGATCCTCCTGTCTTCACAGGATTGGGATTACAGGTATATATTGTCCCACCCAGATTTTCTTACCTGGGTTTTCATGGTTGAATTTAGGCCCTCATGTTTGTAAAGCAAGTGCTTTTTACTAATTGAGCCACTTCTTCAGCCCCTAAAATCCTTTACTATCTTGTAAAATGGGTCTTCTGCCAAGACAAGTTGATTGTTTTTTTCCCCTGAAGTTGCTTTTGTTCTGTTTTTCCCTAACAAGTGTGTCTTTTTAGTAACTCAGTGGATTCAGCGTTTGTAAAGACTCCTGTTTTGGTTCATTGGCATAAGATATATATGAGAAAACTGTACAGATTACTGGTTTGTACAGAATAGAAATGATACTGTTCATGCTTGTGAAATGAAAGAGGAAAAGAACAGTTGAGGCGTTGAGTATTTTCTGTAGATACCACAATATTCAATTGTCAGATCCTCTTAATTTCAATTTTGTTTTTAACTTTGCTAGGTTCCTTTCTTTGTTAGGACTTGTTACTTTGTTACATGTTGTCAAAGGCAAAACTTAGTGGGTTTGCCTCTGTGTCTTTGTGCCATTATCTAAATCTGAAAGTTTCCCAAATTTGTAGTCTATTTAAAAGCCTTATTGTTGGTTGGTAGATACAGAGAAGAGGCAGGGCCAGGATGCTAAGGTATCTACTTGCCTCAAGTATCTTTGAGATAGCACCAACATATTTGGGAAATGAATTATTAACTCACTCAGTAATGAGCTTTTTTATGTTCTGCCTATAATGAGATCTCTTGAATTATTCTGTGTGGCAAGGAATAGCCCTAAGTAGTAGTAATATGTTTGGGAGAGCAGCCCTAGCTAACTAAAAACCAACTTGTCAAGGTTGGTAAGACATTTTTCAAACACATTTTTAAAAGTAGAGAACTTCTTTTTAACCAACAACTCTTAAATTGAAGTAAACAAAATCAAGACATAGATTTATTCTAAGAAAAATGTGTGGTTTGAAAAACTTAAAGTAGTCACATCTTCAGTTTAGAATAGTATGTTTATTTATCTGCTGCTGTTTCCGAAAATGTCTAAGACATAGAAATGTTTAGCTTCAAGGGTCTTTGTATTTAGTCCCTACTCAGGTTGTCTTGACTTATACTAATGATTTGAATGCCTTCTTTCTCAATCCTTGGCTTTTACTTTGTTCTGTCTCAGTCCTATTTGGAAAGTTAAGAGTTTAGATTATTTAACAGTTAGACTTTTGGTCTCTTTTTTTTGCATTTTTAAGTTATTCCTTAACCCATCTTTGCTGTGTTCTTTTGCTATTTTTTCTTGTATTTGTAGGTAATTCTTGTTATGCCTTTAGAGTTTATATTTCTGTGTTTAGTTCTCTAGATAACATTACTTATTTTCCATGGCATTACTTACCATAGATTTTTAGATCAGTATTTTAAGGCCTCCTTCCCTTTTAAAAAATAGTTTATTTCTGTCTACAGAACTTTTCTAGTTAGTTATACAACTGCTACCTCAAAACTGTTAACTATTTCTCACCCAAATCTCATTGTTTTCCTTTTGAACTTTCAGATTTTTTTTAGGTTTTTGTTGGTGTTGTCACCATTGTTTCAACCGGAATATATTTATCATCTTTGATATTTATGCCTTTAATTCCATATATATAAATTATCAGTATGTTCATTGTTAAATCTTTATTGTTTAGTGGATATCTAAATACATTTGAATTGTATGAATGGATATTCCCTCTACTTTTCTATGCCTTAAAATCCTAATTGTGTTAAGTTATAGTTAATGGTCTTGAGAAAAGAGCAACTAGATGATAGAGTTTGAATAAGATAAACACTGAAAAATATCCCTTGAGTTTCATAGCAAGAACATTGGGAAGAATGGTTCAGTGGAGTATGCAGGCAGTTGCCATGTTATAATAGATTGAGGTGTGAACACAAGGACTTTTTGTGTTTAGGTTTGGATATTTTCAAGGGGAGTACCTGTTTTTAATCAGACTTGGACATGATTTTATGCTAAAGGAACACACAGAAGAATTCATGAAATACAGATACTAAAAACCTGTGCAGCGATTGGTTTTGGATCAGAGATATTTTCACTGAAACATTAAGACGTGCCTAAATTCAGATAGCCTTGGTTTTTCAAAAGCAGAAAATAATGAATATCTTACTTAAGAACTACCTTACTAAATTGTAGTGGGCAATAGGGTGGATCTTTTACATAATGATAGTGTTCAAAGTGTCTGTTATGGAGAACAATAGAGATGATCTTAGTACAGATTGAACTCAGCTGTTAATAGCTAGAAGAAAAACTGCAAGGTTTTGTTTTGTTATTAGCAGTAGTGCTTTAGTAGTAGAATATGAGCAGAGGGACTTTAAGCTAAGAGTTAAGCTGCATGCAAGGGATAGAAAGGTAATTGGCCAAGGGCAGTAAGAAAAGTTGTTAATACATTTTGAGTTCTATCTTCTTTTCATGACGAGTGAAAAGAAGCTGAATGATGTTTGAGCAAATGAAAGTCAAGACAAGATAATACTTCTCTGGTGAGCTGAGAATTTCAAGGGGAGTAGGAATAATGATTGAGGCAACAAAAGGGAAAGAACAAATAAGTAATAGTTTGTGATTAGTGCTTTCTTGCAGATGATTTTTTCTGATAAAAAATCTTGGATATTAAGTAGCTTAAAGATGAAAGAGGTAGTCCCCAAACTTGTTTTTTTTTTATTTTTAGCATATATTATTTGTACAAAATGGTTGGTTTCACCAAGACATTTTCAGGTCCCTAAACTTTTATAAGCTGGTCTTTGGAAGAGGAAAAAAATGAGCGTGTATACTGTAGTATGTTTATACTTATTTATAAATTGCATTTAAGAATTTCTCAACATTAATAATACAAAAATTTTATGAGAGCATTCTGATTTGTTTGTCAAGGTTTGGTTTAATATTTGACTGTTGAGATATTTGAAAAACTTCTATGCTAGGTTTATTTGGATACTGGATTTTGATGATTGGTGCATCTCAGAGCTCATAAAGATACTCACATTTAGAGTACACTGCCAGCCACAATGACTACGTTGTTTATCTTTCAAATGTGCCTAAGTTTTTGTTGAAGTCCCTAGTAAATTGTGTCTTTTCTAATTTCATTCAGTTGTTGTTGAAAACTAATACTCAGGTTGTGCTGTGCTGTTAGTCATCATATGCTTTTCCAAATGCATTCTCCACCCTATATACTCTGCTCTGTGCCCCAGGAGGCTGATTTCTAAGGACTGCATCAACTGGTCTGCCTTGTCCCCTGACTTCTGATTGGGTTCAGCCAATGGAAGGCACTGACAGGAGGACCAAGAGGTAGGAGTATTTAGTTTAACATCTTCCTCTTTCCTGACCTTCAGGTTGTCAGTAACTATGCTCAGTCATTGTGTGATTCTCTTCTTTAGTTATAGCTCTCTTGATCTGGTAACTATTCCCCATTCCCTTCACTTCCTCTTTTAGGCTTACAATTGGAATAACTCCTTGTTGTGGTTGATCCAAGAACACTTCATCATCTCTTCTTGTCTTCTCTTAGCCTTGCCTGCCATTTGTAAATAGTCCCTGCATCGATTATCACTCAGTCTTTTATATGGCCTTTCTTGCTAGGACCTTGGGGCTTCTAGGGTTGTAGTTGAATTTTAATGTTTGTTTTTTTTTTTTAAATGAACTGAGCTAACAAAGTGAAACTTTTCACTTAGAATATTAAATAAATTAGGTAATTTTATTTCTAGGTTATAATTGCAGATTGTGTGTGTGTGTGTGTATGTGTGTGTGTGTGTGTATGTGTGTGTGTGTGTGTGTGTGTGTGTGTGTGTGTGTGTGTATTGAGGATTGAACCCAGGGCCTTGTGCATGCTAAATATGTTATCTACTTTTGAGCTCTACTTCCATACAAATAGTCGTACTATGAATGACATTTACATTGCTTTTAAAAGTAACAACCAAAAAACCCTAACATGATAATGGAAACATTCCTAAATACCTATTTTTAATAGGAGGCAGTATCTGTTTGTATTGATTTTAAGTAAATATCAAGTATATTTTATATTAGTTTTAAATATTGATTATTTAACATCAATTTGCTTCTTGTTAATACTTGTTTCAGTAATTGTAAGTAGAATTTAGCCTCTGAACTCTGAAATTCAGGATGTATTAGCATAGACATTTTATGCTTTAAAGGAAAAAAACAGAAATGATGACACAAAGTCACCTATAATTATTGCTAAGGTTTTGTGTATATTTGGCAGTATATTATCTTCAAACTACTGACATTGATTTCATGAATAATTTTCCTCATAGGAAGAAAAGAACTTAGTTTTTTGTTGGTTTTATTTATTTGTTTGTTTTTTAAGGGAAGGCTTACTTTAGTGTGTCTATATAGTCCTTGATTGTGTGACAATTCCTGTTTGGAGATGAGGTGAGATTTTATATTACTTTATGGCATTTTATTCTCTTATGAATAAAAACCAAATAACACGTTTAATCAGGACTCTTACTATAGACAAATACATCGATTGGAGTTTTAAATATATTTGTAACTGAAAAATGTGAAACAACTTGGCTTATAGCCATTTGAAGATATTTAAACATGTATTCACACAAATATATACACCTATTTATTATAGTTTGTGGTCAGAAAGTGCAGTCAATAAGGGGAGAAAGGCCCTTATATTTCTGGCTCTTTCCTTCTGGTTGGTGAATAGATAATTATTTTTTAAATTGAAAATTTTTTATACAATATATTTTGATCATATTCATCCCCTTCCAGATCTTCTCCACCTCCTACAAACCCAATTTTATGTTCTTTTTCCTCCCTTCCTCTTTAAGAAAACAAAATTAAGAAACAGATACATACATATATAAAACACATATAAAAGTAGAAACCAAATTATACAAGCAAAAGACCATAATACAAAAAAAAAGTCCAAACAAAGCAAAATGAGACAAAAAGTCTTCAGAAAAAAATACTATTGAATCTGTTTTGTGTTGGCCAGTTTCTCTTGGGCATGGGGCCTACCTTGAAGTTCTAGCAGATATCAATTGCAGATAGCTTCTTGATTGGGGATGGGAGCCCATTTTTCTTTCAGTGCAGGGACCCTGTCTGAATTGAGCCTGTATGGGCTTTGTGTGCTTCCATAGTCTCTGAGTTTTTGTATTTTTCAGTCTTGTTGTGTCTCGAAGACACTGTTTACTTGGAGTCATCCAAGGATGACTCTTACGGTCTTTTCACCTCCATTCTGCATAGACTCTGAGCTTTTTTGGGAGATTGGGTGGGGGGGAGGGTAGACAATTATTAAATAAATGCTAATTAACACAGTGCGGTGAAAAGTAAAATAAAAACAAAGAAACTAATATAAGGGCATAAAGTGCTAGGGAAACTGTTATTAAACATCACAATCAGAGAAAACCCCTCAGACTCGGTGCCTTTGAAACTTGGTTCAATTGACAGACCTACATGTGAATATCTGTGGAAGAGTATTTTTATGAAAGAAGAATGGTGCACAAAGACTCTAGAGAAATAGATGTGTTGGTGTGGCTCCAGAATAGATGGAAGACTGACTAGAATGCAGAGAGCATGCAAAGAGAGGCCTTAAGGAGGTAAGGACCATATCACACCAGGTCTTAGAGGTTAAAAGAATATCAGATGTGTTCTAAGTATAACTGGAAGATTTTAGACCAGACAGCAAGGTAATGGCATACTCCAAGTAGCTTTTGAAAGTACTGCACAGATTTGTGTATTGATAGAGCAGAATGAAAGGAAAAAACCTTGTCATGAAGCATTTGTAGTAATCTAGGTTAAGAGTTTGAACTCATGTATACACAAGCACACATACTTTTAGATGCCGTTTATATTTGTGATGTTTGTAGGTTAAGTATTTTATTCAAAAACTTTTTTACACAACATATAATGATGTATTTTTTTATTGAGTGCATATACAAGTATCTGGTCTTTTTAGATGAATGGTACATTAACTAATCTGGCCCTTGGGGATGGCTGAGCAGGTAAAGGTACTTGCTACTAAGTTTAATAACCAGAGTTCCTTCCTTGGAACCCCCATGGTGGAAGGAAAGAACCAATTTTCCGAAGTTGTCCTATGACCCCCACATATACCTGCCTGTGTACACAGACAATGAATAAAAAAATGTAAAATTTTGTTTAGAGACGGAAAGAATATACTGACACTTGAAAGCAGTCTCCTAATCGCTACAGACATAGTGACATGTTGCCCCCCAGTACCAATAAAAGTAAATTTTTAATTAGAAAATTAATTTTTACAAAAGGGTAACAGCAGCCTAAAATAGCACAGCAAATGATGAACCAAATTCCTCACTGTTAGAAAACTAATGTTCTTATCCTGTGAGGAGCTAAATCAGTGCCATCTCCTTGTAACAGAAAATAGAGCAGTAGTTTAGTGGGCTCTATTCGTGGGACCCAGATGCCAGTGAAGGTAAGAGTGGTAAGTTACCCTCATTTATAATGGTAAATTGTTGTGGACACAATGCGAGAAGGGAGGGAATGATGTATCTTACAGTGTTTTAAAGGGTTGTGTTTCAGTGAACTTTTTGACGCTTTTTGGGAAACCGGAAATATAGCCATAACCAACATTTAATTCATATAAATTTTTTTTGCGTGTGTGGTTTGTTTAAACAGAGGGAATGTAGATTTACTAAGAAAAAGTAAGAAAAGAACATTCAAGAATGGGAGGGGCTCCAAGGGAGAAAAATCCTCATATAAATTATTATGCAGTATTTTGAGTGATTACCTTTAGAACTGACTTGAATTTGCCATTGTAGAAATAACGTATGAAATTTTCAGAGGATTTGGCATATTCTACAAAGGTCAAAAGATGTTTTCTCTGATTTTTTTTTTTACAATTACTGTTTATATAATAGATACAGACCTAGAAATCAATAGTTGGACTAGCCATTAAAACTTTGCAAGGTCAGTGTAATGTTTCCTTTTCTAGTGTAAATATGTTTTTATTGACTTTTTTTGCAGTACTGTAGGTCACTAATTGGGTCTTATGCTTGCTACCTCTGAGCTACATCCCTAGGTCTATTATAATAGATGTTTTTAATAATTTCAAATTCATTAAAGTGATTTGTGCACAATTAAGTGAACCTGCTGGGATACTATTTTTAAGCATTAGACTAGTATCTCAATGAATTAATAAAAATATCATGAAAGACACATACACTGAGATTGAAGAGGAATTCTAGAATTCTAAATTCTGAATCTGTTCAGTTAGAAGGCAGATTACATTGTTCATTCTTTTTGTATTAATATTTTCTCTTTCATTAGTATTGATAAGTAATTAATGTTACAGAATTAGATCACTTGGTAAAAACACATTTAAGCAAACCTCTACTTTATCCGTTCAGGGTTTGTTATTACAAGGCAGCTGTTTTCCTTGGGCCTTATAATTCCTTTCTCTTGGGGCTCAATGTAATATAATTGCCGAATATTGTAATGCTGTCCTCGTTTATAATTTCCCCAAAGTGTTTATGTATCAAAATCTTCTTTCCCAAAATGTTTTCATATCATTGTACATTTTCTCAAACATCAATAAACAGTATACCTATTGCAAACAAAAACTTTCTATTGATGTTTTTTAATAGAATTAGTGTTGTTAGTCCTTAACTTGAATGCTTCATGTTTATACTTTTCTTTAAATGTAGAGGAGGGATTCTCAATGAATTTTATATGAAAGAAGTTAGACTCTTATGTGGAACAGATACAACTCTGGGAACACGGCAAAGAAAGTTTTAACTAAGTGTTTTGTAGTAGACAACAAAAGAAATTCTACTTAAGGTACTGGTGAAAGGGTGTGTTGATTATCCAGAAGATTTGACTTGTGAATTGACTTATTCTTCTCCAAGGCACTTGAGAGAAAAGACAACGATAGCAGTTACATCTAGAGGCTGTTATGGATTGGAGGAGGAGAAGGGAACTGCATGTACAACAAGGCGCCGGGCAACACCTCGAAGTTTGGCAGGTTTGACAAGTGGAGTTTTTGAGTCTATAATGGTTCAAGTTTTGAGACAGGAAGAACAGATGAGAGCAAAAGAAGAAAAAAGGTAAATGTTAAAATGTTAAATGTAGAGATTTCCAAGAATTACATTTTAGAGAATAGCTGCATTTATATGCCAATATCACATTTTTGGTCCCATTCTAGTAGTATTCCATACTTAGTAGATTTAGTAGTAATGCACTATCAACAAAATATGGATTGTTAATGAATCACTTAAAAAATTTTAAGTGTAGCTTTAAATTTTAAAACAAATTATTTTGACAATATACAAAAATAATTTTTATAAAAGATTTTCAAGTTTTCTAGAAATAGGCTCAAGGAACTTCAGATTATAGTAATTTTTATATGCACTTGTATTTTTAGAATAGAATCACATGCCATTAAATTATTACCAACTCCAGAAATAGTGATGTTCAAGAATGATATAGAGGCTGGAAGCACTTGCTGCTTCCACAGAAGATCCAGGTTCAATTTCCAGTACCCACATGGTAGCTTACAACTGTCTAACTCTAGTTCCGGGGAATCCAATGCCCTCTTCTGGCCAGGCATGCACATGATAAACAGACAGACATACGTGGGGTCAAAAAAAAACCCATACACATGAAGTAAAAATTAAATTTAGATAAAAAAATGACAGAAATACACCTCTGCCATTTCTTCCAGTAATATTCTTACCTTCTTGGATAACTGTTTGATTTATATTCTTCAGAAAAGAGTCTTGTACTCAATTTATGGTACCTTTTTTGTGCTAATGAACATAGAGTGATGGCATTATGTAACATTTTATATGTAACAAAAGGAAAGTAGAGCCCCAAGAGGTAAGTGAAACTCAAGTTTCTGTAATTTACTAGTGATTTTACACCAAATCACATATCAGACTATGCAAGGAATGTTTGCTGATATAATTAAGATTTCCTAATGATAGTTGAAGGCAACTTAAAACATTTTGTTGCTCTTATATGAATAAATGTAACTTGCTTTGATAATTGTAGGGCTAAAACTCATTCATGATGCTTTCAGCAATCATACTTTTTATAGCAGTGATTAATTTGGAAAACAACTATGAAACACATTTCCCCCCACCCTTTGTTCAGCGCCTCAGAGTTTTTTTGCTGTAGGAAATGGGAATTTTGGAAAGAATTAAAATTAAACTGATAATTAGAATTAGAATGGGAGGAACCAAAAAAATTGAAAGGCTGATGGAAGAAAATGCCTCCATTACGCATCTCCATTACTAGTTATCACAAATAGAGAGATTGTTCTGGGAAGAGCTAGCAGAACTTATCCCTTGCTTGATATAAGTAGAGCAAGGAAAGAATAAAAAATGGAGCTCAGCTGGGTGAGTTGGCCCTTACCTTTAATTCCAGTACTCAGGAGGTGAGGCAGGTGGCCCTCTGTGAGTTTGAAGCCAGCCACAGGCAGTAGTAATGGCACTGTTATGACAAGGAAAAGAACTTTGGGTGTAGTATTTATTTATTGAGACCTAATTAGCTCTCAACATGTGTAGTCAGTTTTGTATCATCAGTCACAGAGGAAGTAGTTTGCCCAAAGTCACCCCATGCTACTAGGCAGTACACCACCCTGTGATGTTTTAAATGGCCGAAATAGTAAGAAACTGTAAGCTTGAAAATTTGAGCTAAAAGGGAAGGAACAGTGAACTTATCTAAAAATAAAGGGATTGAAATGATAAATGTTGAAGCATCCAAGTGTGATTGTATAGTGGGAAGCTAGAATAGTCTCAAACCGTCTTCTTTGTTCAGGCTTACATGTATTTACGTTACCCTCAATGGCCCAGGCACCACCACACCCCACTCCTATATATTTTCTTATTTAATGGCAAGAATTCTTTATATATTCAAGATGTAAGTCCTTTACCAGGTAAATATGACTTGCAGATGCTTCTTCCAAAATGTGTCCTGCTGGGCAATAGTAGCACACACATTTAATCCTGGCACTCAGGAGACAGAGGAAGTTGGAAATCTTGAGTTTGAGGCCAGCCTGGTCTACAAAGTGAGTTCCAGAACTGTTACACAAAAACGTTGTCTTGAAAAACAAAACAAAAACAAACAAAACAAAAACCTGTGTCCTGCCTTTCTGTTTTCAGTGTTTTTCAAGAAGAAATTTTTACCTTTGACATTCAGTTGATTGGTTGTTTTTTGTTCTGTTTTGTTTTTTTGTTTTTGTTTTTACGAGATAGGAGTTTCTCTTGTAGCTTTGGAGGTTGTCCTGGAACTGGCTCTGTAGACCAGGCTGCCCTCGAACTCACAGCAATCCAGCTGCCTCTGCCTCCCGAGTGCTGGGATTAAAGGCATGCGCCACCACCGCCCAGCTTTTTGCATGTAATTTTAGAATGCTGTAAATTTCTTTAAAAAAAAAAATAGGTCCAAGGGACTTTTTATTAATATTGCATGGATATTACTGATTAATTTCTGGGTAATTATTTTACCCAGAATTTAATTTCTCTTAGAAATATTTTGTATTATGAATCATTTTAACTTGTAATTATGTCGTTTGGTGACCTTTCGTCAGATAGCACTTCATCTATTGCAAAATGTTACTACATACTTGTAAGTTTTGGGGAGTTTTTGTTTGTTTGTTTTTCCTGAGACAGGGTTTCATAGTGTAATCTTCACTGCCCTAGAACTAACTCTGTAGACCAGACTAGCCTGGAACTCACTCCGCCTGCCTCTGCCTCTTGAGTTCTGGGATTAAAGGTGTGCGCCACCACTGCCCAACTTCTAATTTTTTTAATTATACAGTCAACTCATTATTGTACAAATTAGCTGGGCATGGTGGTGTACACCTCTAATCTCAACACTTGGAAGATCAGGAGTTGGCTACATAGGGAATTTGAGGGTCAATAATGATCTGTATCAGATTCTGTCTCATAATTTGGGCTAGAGAGAAGGCTTAGTGGGTAAAGTGCTTGCTGGGCAAGCATGTGGACCTGTGTTTGATCTGTAGCACCTACACAAAAAGCTGCGTGTGGTCCCACACATCCAGTGCTGGGTGGCAGAGACAGGGATCCTATGACTGTGCCACCCAGCCAGTCTAACCAGTTGGTGAGCTCCAAGCTCAATGGGAGACTCTGCTTCAAAAATAGGTTGGAAAACTGTAGAGAAAAACACAGGGTGTCAACCTCTAGCCTCGCCATGCCCACCTACACACATACTTATGCACACACACACACACACATGCACAGACATTTTTTTTAATTTAAAAAAAAATAAAGGAAAATTGTAACATACTGGCATATTGTATAGACTTAAATAATAGTGTACGTTGTCAGCTGCTTGGGTTGATAATCAGAAAAAAACTACTCGATAAATCGTGTGTTTAGGTAGAATATTGGTTTCTCAATAGCATTTCATGTTTTTACTCAGTAAAAGCCTCTCCACAAAGTAAGATAAAGTGCCTGGTGGGATGGCATGTGCCGTTGGTTTCAGCACTTAGAAAGAAGACACAGGCAGATCTTATTGAGTCCCAGCCCACTCTGGTCCACATAGAGAGTTAAGGACAGCAGGGCTGCATATGGTACGCTAGATCAGACACACCAAGCAACGAAACCAAACCAAAACAAGGAGGAGCACTGTAGAAGAAAACAGTCAACATTGACTACTTGCCTCCACAATGCCACAGGCATATACCATGCACACACCTAAGATAAAAGTACGTTGTACATATTAATTGTTTAGTTTGGATTTTGAGTATTTTATTGAATACTCTTGCATAAATGTTCATGAAGAATCTTGCCCTGTACTTTTCTTTTTGTTGTGCTTTTATCAGTTTTGATATCAGTAGGACTGGTGTTGTAAAAATGAATTTGGAAGCATTTCTTCCCTGCTGTTTTATAGAATAGTTTGAGAGAGTAGTTACTGATAGTCAGGAGGGAGTTAGGAAAGGTTGTTTTGAAAGTATGACATCTCTTATTGAAGAGTTTAACTCAAGCTAAGGAGAGAACCAAAAGAATAAAATCAATCCTTTCTGATCAATTCTCAGAGGTCTCCACGAGGGGTAAGGTTGCCTGTTGATAATCTGTACTGCAAAGGGTGGGGTAAATGCAGAGGGAAACAAAAGATACTTGGTGTAGGAGGAGAGGCCACTTGTTCGTTCTGGCCACCCAGACCCAAAATAACCACACAGAAACTGTATTATTTAAAACACTGCTTGGCCCATTAGCTCTAGCTTCTTATAGGCTAACTCTTATATTAATTTAACCCGTTTCTATTAATCTGTATATTTCCACGTGGCAGTAGCTTACGGGCAAAGATTTGGCATGTCTGACTCTGGCGGCTCCATGGCATCTCTCCCTCTGCCTTCTTTTTCCCAGCATTCAGTTCTGTCTTCCCCACCTACCTAAGTTCTGCCATATCAACAGGCCAAGGCAGTTTTCTTTATTCATTAATGGTAATCACAGCACACAGAGGGGATTCCCTTATCAATTTGGTATAGTATCTTTAAATTGTTCATATTTAAAATGAATTATGAATGTATGGGCTTACTTCTTAAGACTTAACATTACTGCAGGACCCCCTTTTGGTGAATGATGTTATCTTCTATTCACTTATGCAGGTAAGAAATCTGGGGTTCATCCTGGAAATGTTCCTATTTCTTACATACATTTCAAATACTCCCCCAGATTTCGACAGCTTATTTCCCAAGTATCTTTCACATCTATATGTGTCTCTTGTTTCTGATTTCATCTAGTTCTTTTATCTCTCATTTAGACTAATGAGATTGTTTCTTAGTTGCTTTAACAGTATCCATGCTCTACTCATTCTGGTGTGTTTTGCACATTAAAACTATATTGCGGGCTGCAGACACAGATGAGCTGATAGATTTATAGTTAACTGTCTTTAAGAAAATGCTGACAGGACGGCGGGAAGTTTGAGCTAAACTGGTACAGAGAGGGCCTTTTGGTTTAGGAAACATCAACACTATTAGTCAGAGACTTGGAAAATTGAGTTAGATCTAGTTAATTTATGGTTGCTAAAACAGTCTTGGCACTATCCCTACCACTTCATTTCTGTTGGTGACTTTGAACCATTTAAGGAAGGAATATATTTTGTAGACCTATTTATTAAGCAAAGAAAGTATGTAACACTTTCAAAAAATAAAATTTGTTAAAAGGACATATTGATTCTCCTTACATAAATTCTGTTTGTCTGGATTTTTATTATGTTTGTGTGCTCTTTCACTTTAGTTTCTTTGTCTTATGGGACAAGTGTTGAGATCTCAGGCATGCACCATCTTACTCAACATAGAATATGACATCAGATAGTTTTTAATACATTATCTGTATTAAAAATATTCTCATAGTTGCTTTTTGTAAAATTTAATGTTTAAATGACCAGAAACTGTATCCTTTAATATTCATTGCTTCACATACCTATATAAACTAACTCATCTTTTGATTTGGAAATCACTGTAACCAAAATAGTAAGTAGTTTCTATGTTTTTGTAAAATAAAAATTCTGACTTTATAATCCATTTTAAATTCTTTAACAAAAAAAATAGCAGTGTAATTATAGTCACTCTGCATTTTTTATAGCTTTCCAGACTTTTATTATTCCCATGCAGATCTTGACATTCCAGGACAAATGTTCAAAATTTCATATTCTCATACCCACTCACATCTAAGGTGAGAGCATGTGATCAAATATATATTTCTTACATGAAACTGTGTAGACACAACATGAAGCAGCAGTCTGAAGTAGGAGACTTTATATCTTGGCAAAAGTGGTAGTAGGGAGTTTCTGGTTATTCTAGGTTTTTATTTTCAGAAGTGTAAAATACTACTGAAAGTCTTAATTCTCCTGGAAAAGTATATAAATATAGTTTAGGTTACTTTGTGGCTTCTTTTAAATTTGTGTCTCAGACCCTACACAGGGCTTCTGTAAACTCCCTACTAACCTTTAAATTCCTTTTTGGTTTTAACTGTGAGACTCTGTTGTTAACAGATAAGTTTAAAACCTGTCTAATAAATTTGATATGAGTGGTTAATATTCCTAAAATATAATATATATTACTCATTTTAAAATGCAAATGCCTTAAAAAGCTTTCCTTTGTCATGCCATTAGTTTGCTTACATTGTAGTGTTTTTTTTTTAAGGATAATTTTTAATTGAAGCTTCTGTGTTTTTTCTAGATTGCAAACTCTTGATAAGAAGAGGTCTATTTTTTTCTTTCTTCATTTATAATAAGCATTCACTAAAAGTTTGTAAAACTAGTAGGGATACTTTCAGATGTGGTATTTTTTTAAACTATCAATGCTTTTTCTAAATTTTATATGCATGGATAAAATAACACTAATTAGAATTTCTGTTAGTATTTCATACAGTAGCAGGTAAATATTCTCCAGGCCTATAAGGAACAACAACAAAAGAAGCTTATCTAGAAAAAAGAAATAAGGGCCAGTTTTTTGTTCATTTGATTTTTAATGAGTGATTGTGGGTTTTATGATTAATCTTTTACTATTTCTCCAAACAGAAGGCTTAGTATCTTGAGTTAACATTTTAAAACCATGTATTGCTTTCTTTTATTTATTTTTATTTATATATTTTATTTATAAGTGCTCCGTCTGCATGTATGCCTGCATGCCAGAAAAGGGCATAAGATCTCATTCCAGATGGTCATGAGTTACCATGTGGTTGCTGGGAATTGAACTGAAGAATGTTGGAAGAACAGCCAGTGCACTTAACCACTAAGCCTTCTTTCTTTTACTTTACTACTGTGCCTTTAAACAAATTTTTGGAAACCTGGTTGAAAAGTCTGTCTTTGTCAGCAAAATGTGGTTAGGTTCAACCTGCTTGTCTTGTTTTGTTTTGTTTTCCTTTGAGACAGATCTCACTATGTACCATTGACTGGCCTGTAACTTACTATGTAGACCATGCTGGTCTTGACCTCACAGAATACACCTGAAGAGATGGTTCCAGTGGTTAAGAGCACTGACTGTTCTTGTAGAGAGCCAAGGCTCACTTTTCAGCACCTACTGTCTTCTGCATGCATTAGGCACACATGTGGTACATATACATACATGCAGACAAAACTCTCATACATACAAGATAAATTTAAATTTTGTAGATTGCATACATTATCTTTAGAGCTCTGGATACTAAGGCCCTCCCATTCCCTATTCACCACATTGTTGAGAATCAATTGAAAGACTCCACATTCTTGTTTCCACAGGACTAGAGTAAGCCTGGAGTAGTGGTACTCACCTGTCATTCTTTAATCTAGTATTTAATGTTCTTTATAGGAGTTGAGCATATTGGATTTAAATTTAAAAGTTTTAATGTTCCAGAATCTGATGCTTTTAAGCTCTGATTACTCCACAAATGGAAAATTCCACACTGATGAAATTTACACTCAAATTTATAAAGTTTATATGGGTTGCCCTCAATGCAGATTCATTAAAATGCTGATTATCCATAAAACTACCTTCAGTCAGCATGTATATGTTTTATATGGAACATAAATTAATTTTATGTTTAAATTTGGATTCCATCTTCAAGATGCTTCATTTTATATGCGTGTATGTAAAAACTATATAATTCAGAACATTTTCTTCCCAGCATTTCAGATAGAGATACTCAGCCTGTGAATTCATTCTCTGAGAAAAAACAAAGTATTCCACATTTTGATTTTTTAATTATGTTTTTCATTTATATTTTATGTGTATGATTTTTTTGCTTGCATGTATGTATGTACACCATGCATGTGCCAGGTGCCTGTGGAGGCCAGAAGAGGGTGTCTGACTCCTTGGAACTGCAGTTAAAGACAGCTGTGAATTGCCCTGAGGTTACTGGGACTGAACCTGGGTTATCTGCAAGATCAGCAAATGCTCTTAATTGCCGAGCCAAAATGTGTTTGAAATATGTGTGTGGGAGTGGGGTGGGGGGACATATATAAACATTCCTCCGTATGTATGTGTAAGAGGACAACTTTACATACTGAGCCATTTCCCAGGCTCTTAACATTTTGATTTTAAAAATAGAAATCTTTCATAAATGTAATTAAATTTGGTTTGTGTGTACAGTTGCATAAAGATGATCTGTAGGCTTAGTATCAGAGCTTTTTCTAATTACTAAGTGATTTTACAGTAAGTTTATAGTTAAGGGTTATAATGAAAAAGTTGATCAAAAACAGTGACATAGTGAGTAAACCACCTTTTTGATGTTTAATATTCTAACAGATACAGGATCTTGCAACAAACTTTTAAGTTCTTATTTAAATTTTATGGAAAATGACTCAAAACCTTTTATATAGTTAGCATAACTTTGAAGAGGAAATTCTTCTTATCTTAGTTTAAAAGTCTATAGAAACTCCATTTATTGGTAAAATAAATAGAATCTATATTTCAAATTAGGTAAACAGATAAATAGGATCTTCAAACGATCAGATTCATCTTTAGTTTTTAAATTTTTGATTTAAGATTTTTTTGTTTGCTTTGTTTTTCAAGACAGGGTTTCTCTGTGTATTCCTGGCTACCCTGAAACTCACTCTGTAGACCATACTGGCCTCAAACTCACAGAGATCCACCTGCCTCTGCCACCAAGTGCTGGGTACAAAGGACCATGTACTGCCCAGCTAAGATTTTTTTTTTCAGTTTGTAGAGTATATGATTTACAAGCCTATATAGTACTGCTAAGGCTTCTAATAAAAGAGAACAGTCCCATTACACCTCATCCTCAAGTCCAAGATTCAGAATCACCCACTTCATTGCTTAGCTATTTCTTATAATTATTTCCACATTTCCAAATAAATGATTATATCACTGTTTCTTGACTTTTTTAGTATAGCACTATATATTGTTAGCCTGTGTGGAAAAGATTTAGTTGTATTGAAACTATTTCCACAGGTAGAAAAGTTGCATGTTCTACTTCTGTCTTTATTTTGACTTCTGCTTCATATTTTGTTGGGGTTTTTTTGTTTTTTGTTTTTGAGATAGGGTCTCACTGTGCAACCCTGGCTGTCCTGGGACTCAGTAGGTAGATCAGACTGACCTTGAACTTAGAGTTTGCCTCCTTTGTGCCATCATTTTTGGATAGTTTTGATTGATTTTTAAAAATATATTTATTAATTTTTGAGAATTTCATGCAATGTAATTTGATTATATTTAACCCCCATTCCTCTAACTCCTCAGTTTGACCTCTGTTACCTTTTCCCCATGTTTGTGTCCTCTTTCTCTTTTCAGAACAACCTGCTGAGTCCAATTTGTGCTGCTCATATACTACTGGGTGTGTCAATAACCAGTGGAGAAACCTACCAGTGTAGTGATATTGTGTTAGTGTTTTAACAAATGAAGCTTGCCTAAAGATCAGAGTGCAGAGCTAATCCACTAGGGGCCAGGCAGTGGTGGCATACACCTTTAATCCCAGGACTCGAGAGACAGAGGCAGAGGGATCTCTGTTAGTTCAAGGCCACCGTGGGCTACACGAAATTGATCCAGTCTATAAGAGAAACAGTTCACACAGAGGTGATCCCAGCACTTGGGATCCTATACCTTTAATCCCAGCACTAGGGAGGTGGAGATAGGAGTGATATGGTTGGGTGAAGAGGGGACTATACGGCAGGAGGAGACAGGAGCTTATTGCAGTCTAAGGATGCACTCAGAGGTGCAGTCTAGAGGACAGGATTGCCCTTTTGATCTGAGGATTCAGTAGAGGAAAAAGATATTTCTAATGGCTGGCTGCTCTGCTTCTCTGATCTCTCAGCTTTCACCCCCCCCATACCTGACTCCAGGTTTTTAATTAAGAACAATTAGAATTCGAGCTACATACCAGGGGCCACACTCTTAAAGAAAACTGACTCTTCCTCCCTAAGGAGCCATCACCTGTCCATAGCTCATCAGTTACACATGGGACTTGTGAATCCTTTCTTCTCCATTTTAGCATGTTAACTAGTTTAATCTGGTGTGGGTCTTAATGCCAGCATCCACAGCTGCTGTGAGTTCATGAGCGTGACATTCCTGTCCTGTCCCAAAGACAGTGTTTTGGTTCCCTGACCCCTGGCTCTTACAACCCCCCTTTCCGACCCCTCTTCCACAGTAGTCTCTGGGGTATTGGGGTGGGGTGTGATATAGCTGACCTTGTTATGGCTGTGCATTCCATTGCCACATATTTGCTGCATTTTGACTAGTTATGAGTTCCTGTGTTTACCATCTTCTGCTGTACATCTCTAATGAGATCTGATAGCTGTACTAATCTGTGTGCAGAGAGAGATGGGTTTATATAGTCTATCCATTTAGCAGAATAATTGTAGGCTCATTCCTGGGGTCTGTGAGCTTCCTAACCTTGGGTCCTTGACCAAATTGGCAGTACGAGGTATGGTAGATAGGGTTTCTCTTACTGTGAAGAGACACCATGATCATGACGACTCCTATAAAGGAAAACATTTCCTTGGGGCTGGCTTACAGTTTCAGAGGTTTACTCTGTATCATCATGACAGGACATGGCAGCGTGTAGGCAGCCATGGTGCTGGAGAAGGAGCTGAGAGTTCTACATCTTGATCTGCAGGAAGCAGAAGCAACTGTGTGTCACACTGAGTATAGTTTGAACAAAGGAGACCTCAAAGCCCACCCCCACAGTGACACACTTCCTCCAGTAAGGCACACCTCCTAATAGTATCACTTCCTATGAGGGGCCGTTTTCTTTCAAACCACCACACCAGGCATTCATTTTCTCCTGTGGAGCGGACTTTAATAAACCCAGCTGCAAAGTGGTTAGTTATCTCCATAACATTTGTACCACTTATTGCACCTGTAAGCATAGCTTACCATAGTGGTTATTATTATAGCTCACAGGGTTCTCAGCTGGCTGACACTGTTGACTTTTTTACCCAGCAGCCAAGCAGCCAACATCATAGATGCATTAATTATGTATAGTGTTAGGCCTACAGGCCTGAAGAGGGCACCAGATCTCATTACAGATGGTTGTGAGTCACCATGTTGTTGTTGGGAATAAAACTCAGGTCCTCTGGAAGAACAGGCAATGTTCTTAACCCCTGTGCCATCTCTCCAGCCTGGGAAGAAGCTTTCTGTTCTTTCACCATGTCCTGTGACCTATATATGTGGTGTCTTCAGCAATAGGGTCTTTCTGTTATATTCTAGTAGGCAACCAAGAGCAATGTCAGTAGACTGTATTGCTTTGACAGTCTCTGGGATACCTCTGAGCAACTACTCGAGGGAAGGTAACACATACCTGGCACTGGCTTTTTATTTGACAGTGTATGGCTTTGCGGAAAAGAAGAATTCCCTGTGTATGGATAACTAACTAAATGGTTATAAAGTGAGTTTCCATATGGTTTTTAAAAATATCCTTAGTGCTAGTTATATATAGTGTATACCACTTGACAATCTGTTCCTGACTTTTAATTAGCTTCCTCCATTCTCTTGGTTCGAAGGTTTAACATATTCTATAACCTTCTCTTTCTTATTGTCTTCAGGACAATACTTAAACATTTTTGTGGCGGGAAATGTGGGATAACTGGACATTGAATCGTGGGTGCTTTGATCCTGGCTTTTGGCCCTTGTTTAAGGATTTTCTGACAACATGGGACTGAAAAGTGTATGGATTCTG
The DNA here is from genome assembly GCA_004026605.1 of Ondatra zibethicus. NCBI lineage: Eukaryota > Metazoa > Chordata > Mammalia > Rodentia > Cricetidae > Ondatra > Ondatra zibethicus. Next base: position 71,766 of record PVIU01004595.1, read on the forward strand.
CTAGCCCTTGAGGGCCTGAACTGCTAAGGCACAGATGAATCTATCGGTCTAAGAATGTATCTTTTCTTTCCTTTCTTTTTTTTTTTTATAATCAACTTGAAACCTCTCAGATTGGTATCTTTATAAAAGTAAGAAGCCAGTTTCTACCAGCATACTACTCCTGCTTCTACAATGTAGTAAAAATAAAATTCCTCAAAATTATAAACTTATTTTAGAGGGAATAGTTTTTTGTTTGTTCTGTTTTGTCTTTTGAAGCATAGTATCATGAAATTAATTTGTGTTTGTGTTTGCTCCTTACCTGTATATAGCATGTATTTGGAAGTCAGAGGACAACTTTTGAGAACTGATTCTTTCTTTGCATCCTAGAGGTCAAATTCAGGTCATCAGCTTTGGCAATAAGTAGCTTTCCCTCTGAGCCATCTTGCTAGCCCTCAACAGCTGAATTTTCTTTATAATATTTAACATTGTTTGGATGGCCAAATGCACACACATACTAAATCACTGACAGAGGTATCTGTATTCACCTTTATTTAATGAACTAAGTCTATAAAATAGCTGGTTGCATTTTAATATAAGTGAGATAGCAGTGTGCGTTCTTAGCCAAAACCATAAAATAGGGTTATTCTGTAAAAGAAAAAAACCCTGATATTTGTCATTGTGGTTTTCTTTTCTTTTTCTTTTCTTTCTTTTTTTTTTTTTTTTGAGACAGGGTTTCTCTGTAGCTTTGGTGCCTGTCCTGGAACTAGCTCTTGTACACCAGGCTGGCCTTGAACTCACAAAGATCTGCCTGCCTCTGCCTCCCAAGTGCTAGCATTAAAGGCGTGCGCCACCAACCTGGCTTCAGTGTGGTTTTCTTACTGGGTATTTGTATTAAAAGATTACAGTTGCTGAAACCCAGAATTCTTCCTGTCTGTGCTTTGGTATTCTCTGACTGCATTCTATGTGCTCCTTTTTCCTGGTCTCTTGTGATCATTATTTCACTTGGTTCTTGTAACCTTTGTCTTTCTGTATCTGGTTTATTACTCTTACATACGGTTTCCAGTTCTGCTCATATTGATAATAACAAAAATTATTTTCTTTAATGGATGAGTGATATGCCATTGTATATATGTTACTGCATTTTCCTTATCCATTTATCTGTGATGGGTATCTTGGCTCATTTTATATATTGGCTAGTAATATAATTTCTTTATTTTGTGTTGGTAATGTGTGTACATGTATCTGAGGTATGTGTTCATGTATGTGCAGTGGCATATGCGTGTAGAGACCTGAGCTCAGCATCAGATGTTGTAATATGAGGGCCTGCTTGTCAGGGTTTCTGTCCTGCCCAGTTCCCGCAGCCGTTTAGCCTCAAAGAAAATCACACAGAGGTCTCCAGAAGATTATAAACTGATTGGCCCATTAGCTCAGGCTTCTCATTAGCTCTTGTAGCTTATATTAACCCATTATTCTTATCTATGTTAGCCACATGGCTCAGTACATTTTTCAGCGGGGCAGGTCACATCCTGCTTCTTTGGTGGTCTGGGCAGGACTGGGGAGGAATGGGCTTCCTCCTTCCTAGAATTCTCCTGTTCTTATTGTCCCACCTCTATTTCCTGTCTGGCTACTGACCAATCAGCATTTATTTAAAACATAATTGACAGAATACAGAATTGTCCCACACCAAGATGTCTTCCTCCATCATTCTCCACCTTATTTTTTTCAGACATGGTCTCTCACTAAACTTGGGATCCGCCTGTCTTTATCACTTTATACCCCCCTCACACACACACAAGTACTGGGCTCACACTTGCACACCACTGTGCCCAGCTTTTCATGGGTGCTGGGATCTGAACTCACAACCTCATGCTTATGCAGCAGGCACTTTACCAGTGGAGCCATCTGTCTGTCCCCTACAATTTCTTTATAGTTGTGTTGTTTTTCTGTCTAATAAATCTCTGTGTAACACTGATAAGCACATAATCTTTTGCTTAAATTATTATTATTATTATTTACTACTGTAATCTATTCTTTTTTTGAGTCAGTGTTTCTCATATTCCAGATTGGTCTCATACTCCTAATATAGCTAAGATTGGCCTTGAGCACTCAGTTTTTATGAAGTACTTGGGATCAAACCCAGAGCTTCTTACATGCTAGACACTCTACAAACTGTTTATACCCCCAGCTCCATTACTGTAGTTTTATAGAAATGAAATGATGTGGTTAAAATATAAACATTTTTATAGCTTTTAAATGAAGTCAACGTATAGAAATAACTACAGTCAAAATTCCCTGTGTTTTATTACCTAAAGTAGATATGCATAAGTTAAAGGATTTCACTCTGGAAATGGTGTCAGTGAAACTGAGGAGACAGAGGAACATGTATTTCCTTATGGGGATTGAGTTACTTTTAATGGGGCGCTTAGTAGTGATGTGAAAAATGAAAACAGTTGTCTCAATTACAGAAGATAAATATCACTTTAAATTTCAGTGTTTTAAGCTACTGTCTTTAGTAATAGTAGTATAATTTAAATTTTGTTTAGGCTTCGGGAGCAAGAAAAAAAAGAAGCAGAAGAAGCTTGCCAAAAGGAAGTAGAAGAATGGGAAAGAAAACTCCTTGCTCAAGCCGCTCCAGCCTGTATGGAGAACATGTGGGAAATTCCAGCCATTGGGCATTTCCTTTGTTTAGCCCAACAGATTCTAAACTTGCCAGAAATTGTCTTTTATGAACTGGAACGCTGTCTTCTGATGCCTCAGTGTAATGCCTTTCTGTCCAAAATAATGACTTCTTTACTAAGTCCTCCCCACCGCAGACCGACCTTACATCGAAGACCTACTTTGCCTTACAGGACTTGGGAAGCAGTGCTGAGGCAGAAAGTACAGCAGTGGTACACTGCTGTAGGACAGACTGAAAATCCTGATAACTGCGCTGAAAAACTTGGCCTGTGTCCTCAGTTTTTTAAAGTTCTTGGAGAAGTGAATCCATTAGAAGAAAAACCTTTTCACGAGTTACCTTTCCACCAGAAAGTGTGGTTACTTAAAGGACTCTGTGATTTTGTGTATGAGACACAGAAGGAAGTTCAGGATGCAGTGCTTGGGCAGCCCATTCATGAGTGTAGGGAGGTCATCCTTGGCTACGACTATCTGGAGAACGCTTATGTGCACTTTCCACAGTTCTGTGGTGCAGATGTACGGATTTATAAACAAAGACCCTTTCAGGCCCCAGAATTTCCAGTTCCACCCATTAAAGTAAAAAGAGTACCTCGAATTAAACTGGAGAAATTCAAGTGTGACTATATTAGTACAAGGAATGGAGAACATAGATGTAATAGAGAAAGTCTGCCCTCGGCCTTCAAGAAAGAGCAGGAAATTGATTTTGATCCAGCCTGTTGTCCTGCTAAAATGAACTTTGATAATTATGGCGTTTCTGTTGAAATGGAAGTAAAACCCAACTGTGACATTAAATTCCACAGGCCCTGTGAAATTGAAAAAACTGATAGTTGTAAAGAAAATTTGGAGAAGCCCGGAAGTCCAGAAGTTACTGGCTTTGGAGAGCCCCTCAGTCCAGGTGAAATAAGGTTTATAGAAAATCAGGGAAAATATGGTGAAGCTTCCAGAATAAAGACAGAAGCCAGTCCCTTAAAAGAAAATGCTCTGAAATCTTGCCAAATTCATATAAATGGAAGTCACATTGATCATCAGGACATAAACTGCCACAAAGTTGTAAGAGATATATTGTTAGAGCAATCATTGCAGAGCCAAAAAAAACTCAAACTAACTAAAATGAGGGCAAAAAAGAAGAAAAAGAAAAAAAAGAAATTGAAAGATGTTTTGAATGAAAATTTGCAAAGAAAGCGTGAAGGTCTTCATTCTCTTGCCTTCAAGTCTTACAAACCTGAGATCCAAAATAAATTATTGATCATTAAAAAGAAAGGCAAACACAAGAAGCACAAGTCTGGTAAGCTGACCTAATGGGCAAGACTTACATTTAAGTGTCTTTACATTTTCTTTTTTATTTATGCATCATGAAAGCTCTGATTGATAGAATGAAATGCATGTGTGTATTTACTTGCGTGTATGTGGGGGTCAAGTTTTATTTCACATGATTTAAAAAACCCAGGGCAGAAAAGATTTTTACATACTAACAAAAAATAACTAGTATAATAAATTTGAATGTATCTCAATTACATATTTGGATATTATATTCTTATATTTTCCCCTGTAATGATGTGTCTCATCACTTAAGTGATTTTTTTTTTCTTCCAAGCTAAGGACAGCACAAGTATAGCAGCTCATTTATCTAGAGTAATCAGATTATTTACTGGGTCTGAACTTATTCTCCATATTATATATTTTTAGTACTTGTTTTCAGTATATATTTTTATATCTAGAAAAAACTGAACCTGGCAATTATGTCAACTAATAAAACACCAAGTATAAAGCATATACTTATGAAAGGGTTTGTAAGCCAGGCAGTGGTGGCTCACACCTTTAATTCTAGCACTAGGGAGGCAGGGGCAAGCAGATCCCTGTGATTTCTAGATAAGCTTGGTCTACAAAGCAAGTTCTAAGATACTCAGAGTTGTTAGGCAGAGAAACTCAAAAAAAATTTTTAAGTGTGTTTTTTGCCCAATTTAAATACCCTATATACTTGTCAGCAACCTATTTGAACAGCAAAAGTTCTCTGCTGGTTGACTGCCCTTTTTTTTCCTTTTTTCTTTTCTTTTTTTTTTTTTAAGGGTTCTGTTGCTTTTGCTTTTCCTGTTTCTTGATCAGTTTATGCCTCACCACAGGATAGGTGAGACAAAAAAAAAAATATGGTCAGTTTTATTAGCCTTTGTAAAAAACTGCTTGATGGAACTAAAAAAAGAGAATTGCTTACTAAAATGAGTTGTGGTTCCAGTCATCATTGTGGGTTCCATTTTCATGTCTTCCAACAGCAGCATAGTTAATTAAATTGTCAGAAATTTGCTACTGAGTCGTCAAATGAGGGAGTGAGTTTTTAGTTGCTTAAATCATTAAATAGGGCCAAAGAGATGATTGAGGTCTTGGTAAAAGCTCTTGCCACCAACCCTGATGACCTTATTTCTAGCAAGTACACACATGTACATATGATGGGGGGGGGTTAGATAACACACAATGAATATATTTTTAAAGTAGAAGTGTAATGTTTCCTACCAAAACCAGGCCTAGCTTGTTTGACTAAAACTTCCAAAGTGGTCCATATTGACCTAACTTTTCAAAGTAACTTTAGAAATAAGCCTGTGGGATGAAAATTGACAAAGACTATGTGATGGTCTTCATTCTCTTGCTTTCGGGTATCACAAACCTTAGATGTAATGATATTGCATCAGATGTTATAAGGTAAAATCTTTGTTTCAGGCCACTTGTTCTGTAAATTTTTATTAGGTGTTGAGAGAGCAGGGTCTTTTAAAAGTTGAATTTCTATCATGTTTGAGTCCAGTACTTCCTTTTTTACATTTTTTAGAAATTGAGCTCTGTAGTCATAGTTTGACAAGGTTTCCTCTTACTATGTCTTAGTGTAAGTTCATGGAGCATTCTGGGAAACTCCTACCATTTGTTTTGAAATTTGGAAATCTTCAGATTTTGAAGGAATATTATGATGTATCTAGTACTTACTAAATAGCATTGCTGCTAGAGCCTGTGTGTGGCTAGAGCAGAGGAAATGAAGTTGTTTTTGGAATCTTAGAACAGTTTAGTGCTGAATTTGTTTTGCATATAAATTATTTAAAAATTTTTAGTTTTCAGAGCCTTTTCAACTTAAAAGTTTAGATAAATGATTTGGGGCCCATGTATTAAGAATTCTGGAAGACTTTAAAGGAACAAAAACTTTGTTTTGATTAATATAGTATTCTCTTTAAGTTTACTTTAAAACAACTTTTCAAGCAATGGTTAGCTCGTGTGCTTTATAGAGCATACTCTGGGATAAGTGATGTCATCCATGGCTGATTTATGAACTTAAACTAGAGTGAACTAAATTCTTCATGTAGTAATCTAGTCCACAATGGATACAGGCTTTAAATTTTTAGATATTTCTGGATTTTAGTTAATTGTGATAGGAGATGATATTTTTAAATAGAAGATACAAAGGCAGATCAATTTGAATGATTTGATAATATTAGTGCTCTGTGATTTAGTTTTGTAACTTTTAAGCATTTTGTTTGCCTTTTAGACTTGGGTTTTATTTCTGTTTTATAGATTGTGGTTTCATTTTTTTAGTCATTTATGCCCTTTACCCTTGTCATTTAAGGTGAGCTAGTGAGGTTAACTGAGAATAGACTAGAAATAATTATTTTTGTTTGCATTTTCTTTTTTATTTTTTTAATTTCATTTTACATTCCAGTCGCAGTTCTCCTTCTCATCCCTCCTCCTTTTTTCCCCACCCATTCCCCCCTCCAGCCCATCTCCCATCTACTCCTCCTAATGGGTAAGGGCTCACATAGGGAGTCAACAAAGTCTGGCACATTAAGTTGGAGCAGGCCCAAGTCCCTCCCCACTGCATTAAGGCTGAGCATGGCATCCCACCATAGGGAATGGGCTCCATTGAGCTAGCTCATGCACCAGGGGCAGATCCTGGTCCTACTGCCAGGGTCTCCTCAGAAAGTCCAAGCTTCATCACTGTCTCCCACGTACTGAGGGCCTAGTTCGGTCCCACGGAGGCTCCACAACTGTCGGTCTAGAGTTCATGAATTTCTATGAGCTTAGTTCAGCTATCTCTGTAGATTTCTCCATCATGATCCTCACCTCCCTTGCTCATATATTTCTACCTCCCTTTCTTTGACTGGACACCTGGAGCTGTGGATCTCTGCATCTCGTTCCATCAATTATTGGATGAAGGCTTTATTATGATAGTTGGGGTATTCACCAATCTGATTACAGGGGAAGGTCAGTTTGGGTATTTTATTATTTTCTGAGAATTTAATACATGATTATATATAAAATATGTACATCATTTCCACTCTACACTTTCTCAGCTACAGCTCTTCCCTAGTCCCTAAGAAACTATGGTCATGAAGATGGCCCTGTTGAGTAAAGAAAGGCTCCTGCTGCAACTCCTACAAGTTGTCCTTTGACCTAAACACACACACTCTCTCTCTTTCTCAAAAAAAAAAAAAAAAGCCAAAAAAAAGTGTGTGTGTGTGTGTAATTTTTTTACTTTAGAGACAGGGTCTCACTGTGTAGCTCTGGCTAGCCTGGAACTCTATATAAGATCAGGCAAGCCTTGAGCTCAAAGAGATCCACCTACCTCTGCCTTATGAGTACTAGAATTAAAGGCATGCCTGACTAATTAAAAAAGAAAGGGAAAATTAAGTTCAAAACTAATAAATATGAGTCTGTGAAGGTGGCTCAGCTATTGAGAGCACTTGCTACTCTTTCAGAGGACCTGAGTTCAGCTCCTAGCTCTCATAAGGAGGCTCACAGCCATCTGCAACTCTTCTTCCAGGGGATCTGACACTCTTCTGGCCTCTGCTGGCTACAGGCATACATGTGGTGCACATACATACGTGCAGACAAACACTTATAAGAATATATAAATCTTTAAAAAAAAAAACAAGAGGAAGCAAACGGAAAATTCAGTGTATGCCATGGGAAGATTTCATAAAGAATGAAGAACTTTGAAGAATAATTAGGCTTGAATATGTAAACAGTGATTAATATCATGAGCAAAGCATACTTATAATTAAGTTATTTTTTAAAAAGCACAATAAAAATCTTTGAAGTAAAAGTTGAGGTGTTCGAATCTATTCAAGAGTATTGCCCTTTGGAAGAGACCTTTTTCTGGGCATATGATGCCAGCTTAATATGGATCATGATCGCAAGAGCAAATGAATGAGCTGTATATGAGAGGTGTCCAATATATGAAAAGCAGTTAGTTTATAGAAAATAACAGAAATAATATTTGGTTACTTATAAGGCTATATTTGTGAAAAATTTGTAGAATTCTATATTGATAGCACCTAGAACCTAACTTTATGTGTCTTCATGGAAAATATTTTTAGAGTACCAACTGGAGACTGCAAGATTATGTGAGAATGAAAGAACTCACTGTACATCTTGTCAGTGCTAGAAGAGAAATCTAGGTCTTTGTGCACATGTGTTCAACCACCAAGTTACATCCTCTCCCTTTTGTTTTTTTCCTCAAGAGAATTAATATTCATGTAACGCTAAATGTTAGCCTTTGTACATATTATTTTATTCAATTATAAAACTCTAAAAATGGATAACTACTGTTAGTCTCATACTTATTTACTTACTTGTTTATTTATTAGATGTTTTTGAAGACTTTATGTATGTAAGTGTTTTGCCTTTGTTTGTATATGTACATCACTTGGGTGCCTGTGCTGGATGAGGCCAGAAGTAGTATTGGATCCACTTGAAATGGCGTTCGAGGTGGTTGTGAGCTAATTATGTGGGTACTGGGAACTGAACCCTGGTCTTCCACAAGAATAGCAACTGCTCTTAACTCCTGAATCATCTCTCCAGAACCAAGATTTTATAGATATTCTTTAAAATGAGAAACAAGAAGATCTATTTACTTATCCAATGTTACATATCTAATAAATGGTGGGATTCGAAGAAAGAAATCTTAAAAGATAATTCGGGTGCCCTAAATAGCCATGAAAAGAAGCTGATAGAGTTTAAATGAAAAGCTGGAAGATGACTGTTAGGAGAAAATTAAACACAAATAAGTATGCCATGTAACTTTTCTATTACATTGGCAGAAAAAAAGTATTCCCTATTAAGAGAGGTGTACAGAAAGTAGCAGACCTTGCCACTTAATTTTTATTTTTCAGTTCCTTCTACTCCCCCCTCCCAGAACTAATATTCATGTAACACTAAGTTAAAGAGAAAGATACTGGATGTTCAAGAGTTACCATGTTGTGTGACTAGGTAAAAGAATTACCATCATGACAAGAACATTTCTCATAAGCAAGGAGAACAATATGAAAATCAGTTGTTTAATTAACAACTGATCAAGTTGTTTACTTAGAGGAGTTCAGAAGTCCTATAGACTAAATATTAGTTTAAGACATGCGTATGTGGTAAATAAGACACAAGTGAACTCCATTTCTGTGGCTTCCCAGATCCACTATTTAATATCATGCAATGCCCTTGGATTTTTCACTTTTGACAGTAACGTAGGCCTTTGACCCATTCACATAATAATATTCCTAAACTGCAAAAATTGAGGAGGTAATGCATGTGTTGGGAGAATTTTAAACCATGAGAAGGTTAGAGCCAGAAAAGATCGTTGAAATTGTTGAGTAGCCCAGTGGGCTAAGGGATGAAACCGGACATGGGAAAACAGGTGAAGAATGGGAATATAGATAAGGATTAGGATGAAGGAAAGGAGAACTGAAATTTCCAGCTCCAAATTATAAAGATGAGGGAGGCATTTGTGCCTCGGTTAGAGGATAATATACTTTTTAGTTATAATTTCATCTTAGGTGGAATATGAGTTTCTTAAGCTGTTCCATGCATGGTGTTTTAGAAAGCTTCATTAGGTATACTATTGTAGCATTAATTGCTAAGTTTTATTATTAGAATTATTAAGATATTCTTTTATGTTCTCCCAAGCACAAATTAACTTTTTGTACATAACAATGTTTTAAAGTCAGTGGTATGAGATTACAACATCATTTTTATATTCTGCTTTGTATTTTAAAAGGACTTTGGATTCACACACAATTTTAGGTCTGGACTGTAGTTGGTTTTATGGGGCCAGGTGATTTGGGGCTCTGGGAATAAAAGCCATGAGAATGCCCTACTGGTGGCAGTTAGTATATGTCTTGTCCTGAAACAAAAGCAAATTACCAAATAACTGGAATATGAAGGTGATCTGGCTGTGGCTTCTTCCATTCCATTAATCAGCTAGAGCTGATCTGCCTTACCTGGCCAGCCAGCCCAGTGCCCTCTCCTCACAGCTGTTCATGGGTCCCTTGCTAAGCTGTCTGCTCAGTGAGTGAGGACAGCTTTTTCCTGAAAGAAAAGGACCATTCTCAGTTGTAGCTCTAGGTGTCTGTACTTCACTGCTAGCTTCTCCAAATAAACCCAAATAACAGCTGTGTGGTTTTGTACTAACCTATGCTTCTTTTAAAAAGTGTTTAATTTTAAAGGCCTGAAATTTAGCAAACAAGGAGTAAACAAATATCCAGACTATCTTTTGAGGTTGCACAAGGTGTTAAGTAACAGTGAATGTGCAAATCTTTTAATCCTGATAAAAAATGATTACTCTGAAGTCAATCATAAGCATATTTCATCCCTGTGTAAATCTGAAAGGAAACAACACAGAATTGAAGTGAGGAAAATATAGCTGATAATATCTGCTCCAGTACATAGCAGCTATAAAGCCTCCTTTGATTTCTGTTTATAGTCTGTTTGTTAGTATAAATGAGCTAATATAGTCTCTAGCTTGCTAATTTGCTAGCAAGATAAATTAGAGTAGCAAATTCATAAAACCTATCATGCTCGTCACTTGCTTCATAGAAAGAATCAACAAATGGTAACTTATTTTTGTGAAATAGAATTATGTAATGGAGGAACTTGGACTTTGAAGTTAGAATCCCTGGGTGTGGTGCTTACTTACTGGCACTTGAGTAAGTTAACTGATACTTTTGATCTTTAGTTATCTCTAGCATCTCGAGTAAAATATTGGTTTCAACAGTTTTGAGAATTAAAATGATTTATATAAAATCATTTTTAGTAAGTATATGCCATATATTATATGATAATATCCCAATAAATATTAGTCCTCTTATTACCACTATAAACATTAGTCCTTTTATGTCTATGGTAAATAGTATAAGTAAATTAATCAGGAATGATCATGCCCACCTATAATCCCAGGTGCTACAAAGGCTGAGGCCAGAGGATCTCAAGTTCAAGGACAACCTGTACAATTTACCAAGACCCTATCTCAAAATAAAAAAAAACAGTTGGACATATAACTCAGTGATAGAGTATTGTTCAAGAAAGCATGATGCTCTTAGGTTCAATTCCCAGTACTGAAAAAAATTATTAATTACTTAAAATCATTTCGGTGTAGTCTTCAGTACAAAAAGGAATTCAAATAGATGCACATAATAGTTAAGATGTGGCTTGCCTCTCCTTTTCCCTACCACTACACTATCAAAATTTCTGGTGAAAAGTGGGATTCTAGTATTTGAGGATCACTTCTTGGAAGCTGTGCATTGTGGTATCATAAGTAATATATTTTCTATCATCAGTGGGGAAAACATTTGGTATGATGCTCTGATGGGTGTCACATCAAAGGACTTACTGTAAAAAAATAAATAACATCAAGAAACGTGGATATAAGAACAAAAGTGATTCTGTTACACAGAGAAACCCTGTCTCGAAAAACCAAAGAGAGAGAGAGAGAGAGAGAGAGAGAGAGAGAGAGAGAGAGAGAAAGAGAAACAAAAGCTATGAAGAAGAAACAAGGGGGGGAAGCAGGGCCTAGTGAGATGGCACATCATATTAATTAAAGATACTTGCTCCCAAGCCTAATAGCCTAAGACAGAAATTGGGGTTCAATCCAAAAAACCCAGAAAATCACAGCAGCTAAGCCCCTAGAAAAGTCTTAACCTCTACCAAGACTAGGTGACCATAAGCTAAAACAGGCTAAGCCTCTCTCTCTACTCCCATTTTATATTCCCTCTAGTGCTGGGGTTAAAGGTGTGAGCCACCACCACCTGGATTTGTTTCTGCATTGATCTTGTGTTGCCAAGGGTGGCCTTGAACTCAGAGAGAAACCATCTGCCTCTGTCTCCCAAATCCTGGGATGTGTCACATTACCTGACCTCTAGTGACTTTAGCTTTGCCTCTGGTCTTCAGGCAAGATTTATTTATCAAAATACAAATAATATGCCACTACAAAGCTGTTTACCGACTTACATGCTAAGGTCATGTTGCTAGTAGGTGGCTGTAGCAGATATCCAAGTCCACATAACTTGGTTCTAGAACTCAATCTTAAAGCCCCCACATGACTACTGATGCATCAGTAAGTCCAGGAACTTAATAGCATTTAATCAGGCTAATGATTGAAGGACATAACCACGTAAATTTCCTAAATCCATTGACTTTAGAGTGGCTGCTAAAATTTATTGGGAATTTACTGCCTGAATTTAAAAGACTACGAGACAACAGTATGAAATGCATTTGACTCTTAAAGGTGTCTGTAGTTACAGTGTCAGATGACTGGTTTTAAGCTAATTGGAGGAGCTGGAGATGTGGCTCAGTTGGTAAAGTGCTTACCCAGCACGCATGATTCCCAGCACGGTACAATGGAATTGTATGCATGCATACTCCCAACAGTAAGGAAACAGGTTGTAGACTTGCCATGAGTTTGAGGACAGTTGGGACTATGTGGCAAAAAAAAAAAAAAAAAATTAAAAAAAAAGTGGTTTGGGGACCTGTAAGATGGCTGAACAGGTTTAACAGCCTGCCTCCAAGCTAGACATTCTGAGTTTATCCCCTCAACCCATATAGAAGAAGGAGGGAACATACTCCTACTAGTTGCCCTCTGACCTCCACAAGTGTGCCGTGACACATGACTACTCACATACATGGATACACATGCACACTAAATAATTATTTTTAAAGTAATGGAACATGCTTATTACTCTGCAGTTGGAGGCAGGATCAAAAATTCAAGACCATCTTTGACTCTAAAGATCTAGGGTAGCCTAGGATATAAGAAACTATCTAAATAAAGCAAGCCTGTTAGAACAGGATTGGGGGAGAGTTTTCTTTTGTTCAAATTGTGTTTTAAAAGGCTCCCCATAAAATGTAAGGCAGATTTACTTTTACTTAGCAAATCTTTTCCTATGTACTGTCTTAAAAATAATAATGGTGAGATGGCTTAGCAGTTAAAAATATTGTTCTTCATAGAATCTGAGACACACACACACACACACCCCGGTGACTCACAGTGTTCCAGAACATCAGTTCAGGGTATTCAGTAGCCTCTTCTGATCTCCTTGGGCACACATGCAGTACATATACATGCAGGCAAACCGCTCATACACATAAAAATATATCTAAAGAACTTTAAAATGATAAGTAGAAAAGGCATCCTGGCATTCAGATGTCGAAGACTGCTTGAGCTAGCTATATTTTACAGACACTAATAACTGAGTCATTTCTGCTTAAATATTGCTCATTTTAACAGCTCACTCACTTCTCTAGTTTCCTAGATTTAGTGCTGTCATAGGTGACAGTGTAAGCACAGAAGCAAGTAATGGTAATGAGAAAGGAGATGTATGTTGGGTAATTATATACTCATTTAATTAAAGTAAGAGTTAAGTTATAGCAGACTGATGCTTCTTTAAACCAAACACTGAAATCTGTATGAACGTAAGCACCTCAAAATTCACATAGTTATTCATAGTATACATACATTTTGAGTCAAATGTTAGGAATTATCCAATTATAATTTTATGATTTCATTGAAAGGGAATACAGAAGATAACAATTTTATTATAATTAGAAATTATTTTAGTTGGGCTTAGTAAAATGTTGCAACAAAATTAACATCTTTCATATGAAATCTTATCAGTTTAAAAAATTATGTAGAAAAGAATATTAGAATTATGTAATTTTATTTTCTCTTCTGAAAAAGTTAATGTTAAGTTGATTTTAGCCTAGAAATAATTATGAATCAAAATTAACAGAGGTAGAGCACTTGCCTAACATGCCCAAGGCTTTGGATTTCATCTCCAGCACACACCGAAAATTTAACAGAAACATTTTCATGCTCTTAGAAATTGTGAGCTTCTAGAAGAAAAGATCTCCATTTAATAATTCCTTATTGTCCTCATAAACTAGTGCCCTATATATATATCATCTGTTGAACATTTAGGTAAACGTGTTTATTTTTCATTCTTACTCTGTATGTGCGTGTTGTGCCTTTATGTGTCTGCACGCCATTGCATGCAAAGCCTGCGGAGGCCAAAGGAAGTGATCTCATGGGACTAGAGTTGTGAGCCACCGTCTGTGGTTGCTAGAAATGGAACCTAAGTCCTCTGGAAGAGCAGCCAGTGCTTTTAAAACCCTGGAGCTATTTCTCCAGCCTACAATTAAATAAATTTATTATTTGATAATTGCACGTGATAGCAAAATGTGATAGTTCACACATGTAATACCAGTTCTTGGGGGCCTGCGGGAAGAGAATTTTTGTGAGGTTGAGCCCAGGCAGCCTTGGTTACAGTGTGAGGTCCTCAACATTAAAACAAAATAAAGAAAAATTTTAGCATGTTCCTTGCCAAAAGTGCATTTATGTATGTTTTACTTTGTGACGTGAAATGCAAAGAAGTAGATATATATCAGGTCTATTCTAGAAGTTTGATTCCTTAAGGATGAGGTTTAATTTCCCTCATGATTTCTGAGTGCCCAAAGTACTAATTGAACATTAAAGGGATATGTTAATTACACTTTCTAAAACTGGGTATCAAATACTGCCCAAAGCAACTCACTAAACAAATACAGAGCTGAAGGAAGGCAGGCATCCTTATGTTACTAAGGGGTTTCCGCTTTTGATTGAGAAGTCCATAATCTTTAGATAAAATGCTTAACCAGATTCCAGACTGCAGAAGTCATTGTTAAGGTAAGGCTCTTTTTAGTCTCTTGTAAGTTGTGAATGTAGATTTTAATTGAACAGTAGTTTTGTTTGTGGCTTTCATGCCTACTCCTCTTAATAAACTCTAATGTTTTTATATCACCTTGAACAGTGTAGTAGTTCTGGTTCTTACATAAAGAGGCAGGGTTATGTGTCTGTTACGGTGGTTACAGTTTAATATTTGCTTTCACTGAGGCTTGTTTGATTCATTATTTTCGTTTGACTTACTAGCAACCATCTGTTAGTTACTGTTTAACTTTCAAGGCTCTATGTAATTTGGTTTCTGTTAATGAGGTGTTGTAAACAGCATTATGAAGTTTTTCTCTTTTAATCTTAAAAGGAAAAAAATCCATATCTAAAAAAGCAATCACAAAGAAGAGGAAAACTGTCACAAAGTCACCTGCTGTGCCGGAATTTCAGGTAACTGTTTCAACATTGTCACAAGTTCTTCTGCTTCGTTTTTTTCTTCAGTGTCATTCCTTGAGAGAATGGCCAAATTTCCAGAAACTACAAGGTGTATACTTTCAATGACTTTTTCACAGTGTGCTTTCCTTTCCTTTTAAAGTACAGATGTAGGCAAAAGTGTAATTTTTTTATCTCTATCTCTTACAAACCTTGGCATTTTTAGTTTCCAACCTATACTACTATTGTAGATGTGATTTGATGGAAATGTATGTATACATTTCTTTCTTTATGTCTATGCATATTCCTCAGTATGTGTAAATGAAAGTCTTCTAAGGAAAAAAATCATGGTTTATACACGGTAATGTTATTCTGCCACGCCATTCTTATGTATTTAACCAATATGGAAGTAGTGAACTGATTTACATGAATAATAGGTATTTTAACTCTTAGTTATAAATAAGCTTCAGAGAGAATATTCAGAAAGGCTAAATATAAGTCTTTAAACATTTTTGCAAAATAAACTTTGCTGCCATATGTGAAGTGCTAATATTGAAAATAAGCAACGTCATCGTGAGGGAGTATGTTTTTATTTTCTATTTATCCAGTAAGTATTTTCTTCAACAAATGATACTTTCTTTACAAGTTTTTCTTTATAATATTGTGGCCAGTTCATTTCCAAAATTTTATACTCATAAAATAAAAGTGATATATTCGAATTTGTAGGTCTCAAGTAGTTTTGAAAGTAAAGGGACAAGAAAAATACTGTGTGACAGTATCATACATTTATTTTCAGTAAAAATACTATTGGGGAAAATTGATTAAAAAAATCGGATATCTTTAAATAGTAAAAGAAAACATATATAGACTATAAATATATACTTTAATGACATTGTTATGATAAATTATATTCTTTAGAATTTTTTTACATAACCTTTATGTTATCCAGTAAAATATAATTTACTGTTTGGTTGGAGGCCATCCTGCCCAATTCATTGCTTGTAGCATGTAATGGTATGATGTTATATTTTTATGCTTCCACTAATAGTCATGCTAGCTTTTGTTATTTCTCTCATTCATTTTTCCTCAATTTTTTTAATATAAAATTCTATATAGCTTAGGACAGAATGGTCTGTTTTTAGTATTTTCCTTGTTTCTATATTAATGAATAGACTTTTGTATGTAGTAGCAACACAGACCACATAAGTATTGTGGTTTGTAAAGGTGCGGGTGATGTTAGTGATTTATGAAATCAACGTAGTATATTGTATGACCAGTGTTTCTTTTTTAAGTTATCAATATATCACATATATTCAGTGTGTTACATACAATACCATAAATATGTATAGTCGAATATATTGTTTTATTAAACTTCGGTTTTAGTTTCCTCTGTGTGTATGTGTGTTGACATGCACAGTAAAATGTATTTTTGACTCTGGCTCATGGAAAAAAGTTGGAAAACGTTGTGAGTGTTAGTTATTGACCATTTGCTTATCACTCAGAAATTTAAGGTCAAAAGTACATGTTTTGTTAGATTTAGCGGTTCAAGATAAATAAAGTCCCTTTCCTGGTTCTTAAGGCATGGGGGTAGAGGAGTGCTCTCTCTCTCTCGTTCTCTCTCTCTCTCTGTATATATGTGTGTATGTGTGTAGCTATCTTTTTGGTGAGTCTGTATTGGGCTGAGGTAGCTCTCATTTCCAGTTTGCAGTGAATGCTATGTTGTGATTCATGAAGAGAAACTGAAGTGTCTTCTCAACAGAGATTGAAGGGAATGGAGCAGTAGCTCAGCTATGAGGAACTTCTGCTGTACCTGCAGAGGAGCCAGCTTTGGTTCCTATCATCTACGTGGTGGCTCACAACTATCTGTACCTCTAGTTCCTGGGGACCCAACACCCTCTTCTAGCCTCCAAGGACAGTAGGCATATGTGTGGTGTACATACATACATGTAGGCAAACACTCATATGCATAAAATAAAAATAGGTAAATCTTAAGATACCAATTATTATCTAATAAAGAAGTGAATTTTTTTCTTCCCCAAAGTACTGGCAATATTTTTAGCATCTTGTTTATTAGTATTGAACATAAAAATACTTTGTAAAAATAGTCAAATAAGATTTTAAGCTGGGCGGTGGTGGCGCACGCCTTTAATCCCCGCACTTGGGAGGCAGAGGCAGGCGGATCTCTGTGAGTTCGAGGCCAGCATGGTCTACAAGAGCTAGTTCCAGGACATGCTCTAAAACTACAGTGAAACCCTGTCTCAAAACACCAAAAAAAAAAAAAGATTTTAATAGTAGCCATTCTAAACTAAAATATCCATTCTTATTACTAAAAATAAAATTTTGATGCATAAATATAAAATCACTTTTATAAAACTTGACATATTTACCAAAAGGCTGATCTTTGATTGCTAAAAAATATGCTTAGAGAGAAACAATTTAAAGAATTAAATTTTTTAAGTCTTAATGAGCTAAAAAAACGTGAAGCTTGTTTTGACTTCAATTTCTTTGACATTGTTTTTGTTGACTTCTTAAATGCTAGAAGTTAAATTTGCCTCCCTTAGTTGATTCATGAGAATTCATGTTTTATGTATACTATAAAACTCCATGTCAGAAATTATCTTGCCATTCAGATTTAGAGTATGCACTGAAGTGATGGCTTTGGTTTCATTTTGTGTGTATATTGTAAAGAAACTAAGAGTATCTATGTTACTATACCCTTGGTTCTTTAAGTTTATAAAGTATTAAAATAATCTGATGCCTTTATTAAAAGTGAAGATTCTTCATCCTCTCCACAGACCTTAAGTGAGTAGTGGATGTCAGTGATGTACATAGTAGTTAAAACATGTGGGATCTTGGCTACTTGAATTTGAATGCCTAGCTGTTCTGTCACCTTAGGTAAGTTAGTTAACCTCTGAGTCAAGTTCTTCATTGCACGGAGGAGTGATAATAACATTCTTAGAGTTGTTGTGAGGATTAATTTCATAGCTGTTCTTTTTATTTTTCAAATAGGCATAGACTTCTGTTGGAAAATACTGCATTTTAATTAGGACAGTTAAGTTAGGGATTTACTTAATTGCATCTGTTGTACTAAGTGATAAATGACTCTCGCACTCTTCTCAATATTTATGACATTGAAATAAGCCTTGAGTTTGCTCTCATTAAAATAGTGCTTGACGGAAACTAATAAGAATTTTAAAGTGAAAAACCAAATAACATCTGACCACAGAGCGAAAACTCATACTTGCTTACTCTAGTGTCCCGATTAGTACACAGTGACATGGCAGCAGAATTAAAAAAGAAGAAAAAATAGAGTTTTTTTTTATTTCAGATGGTTATAACTTTGATGGTTTTAAGTTTTATATCAAATTTAATAGTTATGCTTTTATAAATTAATTTCTTTATTTTGTAACATAAAGACTCTTAGACTCAAAAGTAAATGTCAATTTTCCTGTTAAAGTTGATTTTTGCCCCGCTGAGAACATTTTTTTTCAGTATTTTAGAACTGTAATTGTATATCAGTTCTCTTTTTTGTGCTTAATTAAGTTAGAAAGTATTTTTAAACTTGATGTGTCTAGTTCCATTAAGCCACATTTGTAAAAGGAGAGGCTGCAAAGACAGTTCATTAGCTAAGAATACTCAATGCTCTTCGAGATCTGAGTTCAGTTCCCAGCACACACATCAGGCAGCTCACAAACTGAGCCTGTAACTAGCTCAGAGGATCCAGTGCCTCTGGCCTCTGCAGTCACCTGTGCTTGATGGCACAGACACAGACAGATACACTCATACACACAGTTAAAAATAATCAAAATAATTTCTCAAAGTGCTAGTAAGTAGGGGTTAGAGAAATGGCTCAGCAATTAAGAGCACTTGCTGTTCTTCCAGAGGATACAGGTTCTGTTCCCAGCACCATGTTGTTTGGCTCACAAGTGCTTGTAACCCCTGCTGCAAGGGATCTCATGCCGTCTTCTGGCCTCCAGCCACTCACATGCTTGGTATTCACTTAAACAAATATACATAAATAATAACAGATAAAATCTAAGAGTGTAAGAATAATTAAGTGACCTTAATTATCTCCATGTTTCTGTTTTTTACTGGTAATCTCCCCTATACACACACAAACACAAGAGTACTTTTTTGATGCGTGTGTACTTGGCATCTGTTCTATGTATGTTATTCATTCTACAGGTTAATTTGGAAAGCACAGTCCATATGCTAAGACTTACACAATTTTCTTTACAAACATAAAACTTTTAACTAATATCCAGAAAAAAAAGAATTGTATTTCTCCACCTAGCCAATTTAAGAATAAGAAATCAAGTATTAATTATCTTCATAAAACAAATTGGGACTAAAATTAAAGTCAGAATTTTTAACCTTATTATGTTATAAGGACCTGTAGATTAAATCATATTTTAATTGCTACCATTTAAAATACATATTTTTAACTTTACTTCTTAAAAACTATTCAATTTTCTTTAAAGCATTGAAAAATATTTTTAATTGCATGGTATTTTAAAATATTTTGTTAATTTGTTTGTCAAAATTATTTTGTTTTTATGTCAAATTAATATTTTTTGTAATTTATTGTCCTTGCTGTTGTGGCATAGTGATCTTAAGAAATAAGTAATTTTCCTATCAGCATAATTCTAACAACTATTCATATAATTTTTTGTTTAAATACTGTATGGATTTTTAATTTGGATCATATGTTTAGTATTTGTTATAATTTTTAAAACAAATCATAGGATTTTTTATTAGACTGGTAGTGAAAATAATCCATTTTGTTTGAACTTACTTATTTTTACTTTTCACTTTTTTAATATAACTTACATTTTTTTATTTTGTATAATATTTGAAAATGTCTTTCAAACCTAGTGAGCCTCTACCAGAATGGCATGATTTTGGTGATTGATGTTTATGTAAGGAAATTTTTATTATGTAATTCTTCTGAAATATGGCCATGAAATTCTTTTAACTATATAGTACATCCCTTACCCTAATACATCCATTCATTCCTAATTTTTTAGTTAGAGGAGGCCTTTTAATACTGTCAGTCAATGTAAATAATAAGTTGTGAATTGTATCCTAAAACTATGTCTTCAGTTTTTACTAGTTTTAAGTTTTTATTTTGTTTAAAAAGACCCCTTGTAGATTTTGATATAGTAGATGGAGTTTAAGTTGTTTTGTCTCCTCTCCCAGGTCTTCATCTTAGGTCACTTTACATCTGTTGCTTCTAATTGTGTATCAATTGAAGAGACACCTTTTTAGCCTACTCTAAGCCTTGAACCAAGTTACATAACTTTAATCCATTTCATCTGTAAGTTGGTTGATTGTGGCTCAGCCTTGATTGAGTCAAGTGAAAGACTTACTTTAACATGAGTGTGTCACTCTGCAGAGAAGCCTCTCAGAGTATGATAATCCCAGCTGCTCAGGAGGAATCTTTTTCACCCAGGAGGCCCTGTGTTTCAGAAGCACTTTATAAATTAATACTAATGAGAAAGGGATTTAATGAGATGCTTTTCTTTGTTCTCATTAAATGCATCTGTGCTCTTACTACAGTGAATTTTTACTGTGTTGATAGTAGTTTTCATAGGATCACCATCTGAAATTGAAGACCTTCATTTTTTAAAAAGTAGGAATTGATTGTGTCATAAAGTTGGCATAAATCAAACTATGTTTCTACTCCAGAATTTTCTAATTGCTTAGCATGATTTAACATATTGTATATTAGGTATACATTAGGTATATAGAAATATAAAGAATATATTTACATATTAAGAGTATAAACCAGGCCAGGTTGTGATAGCACATATCTATGACCCCAGCACTTGGAACGCTGAGACTAGTCTAGGCTACATAAGTTTGAGGGCATCTTGTTCTATGTAGTGAGATCCTATCTCCACAGCAACAAAGCCTGTAAATTATTGTGTAGATATTAAGTTATTTTAATGTGTCAAGATAAATATCAAAAATATTTTGACCCTTAAATTTAGAAAAATTACATTTAGAACTTAGATAAGGTAATCTAAGAACATTATCCTAAAAATACCCCATCCCCTTCAATTCAGAAATTATTTTGAATTTGCATGTTCATTAGCTACATAGCACCAGAATGTTTTAATATCCCAGTAGCTGTGCTGGTTTGTAATTCACAGTCATTAAGTACATAACTACTCAAAAGTGCGATCCACTGACTATTCCAATAAACTTGTCAGGTATGAGACCTACTAAATACGAAACTATAAAGGTTCCCTGTAGTTCTTAGGCTCACTGAAATCTGATAAGCATTGGTTTAACACAGCTTATTAACTCGGTCAGCCACTAAGAAGTGTTACTTCGTATAGCACTTTTAGCACTTTGGCCTCAGCTATGTTCCAGTAGATGAAATATAATTATTTGTTACCCTGACTGCCTGATATTTAATTTAAAGTTTTTAGGATGTGTTTAGTTTGTTGGGTATATGCCTTCATTGTTCCTGTAAATTACTATGAGCTGCACATAAAGCATGCTCATCCATTTTACATGTGATCCTAAAATAGAAGGAAACTTTCTCTGAGCCTTGCCATGTAGGTAAGTGAAAAGCTATGCTGTGATATTAAGCAGTACATCACGTCCAGTGACAAAGGATAGATCTGATGTAGTAGTAATAGTAATAGTGAGTCCCCTAACCTACTGGAAAGCTGTGCTTTGTGACTTCATGGATACAGTAGAAGCTGACTGTGCTACCTAGTTGTCAGTCTCCTTCTTGACCATCGTCGTTTCTTATAACCAGATTTAGCACATTGGAACGTGTGATTTCTAATAATTATCAGTTACACTCCCCCACTACAATACTGTGTAATGCTTTCTACTCTGAAATTGCTTTTGTTTTTGCATTTTGCAAGTACTCTACCACTGAGCATATCCCCAATCCTCAAATTGTTTAATTTGGATTACTTAAGTATATACTTCCCTGCTTTATCAGTACATTTGGAGTTTTATAGATATTTCTGATAAGTAATTATTAGTACTAATTATGGTATAGTATCTGTAAGAATTTTTTAATCTCTTAGGTTAAACCATATTGCCATTTTTGTAGGTAAATGTATTTCTGAATTTCTTAGTTTTAACCAAATTTAAATCATTTCCTGTCTCCTCTTTTAATTAGCTCAATAACAACTAGCATTGTTGTGACCCACTTTTGCTTGTTACTTTTGTCTGATTTTAATAATAAAATAAAGTATATGTTTTAAAAATACAGTAACTACATTAATGAATGTAATAAGCACAGTGATGATAAATGCTGGTGATAATTTGTAAATATGTAGTGTATTTTAAGTTATATGGTATAAACATCAAAATTTTCTTGGCTCTGAAACTTTTTTCTATGTAGATGGCGTTTTGTTTCTGAATTTCCTGTTTCTTTAGATGCTCTTGTTTAAATTATTGTAGGAAAATGGTTAAATATATTAAACTCATTGGAAATTTAATATAATTTTACAGGAACCAAGTGGAGTAACTATTATTTTTTGTTAGTATTTCTGATGCTTCGGTTTATAAAACTGCAATTAAACCAAGATAGGTCAGTTAATAACTAAGAATTCATTATTTTGGTCATTTGCCAGAGTTAACCAACTAAAATAAAATGAATCACACAATTACAGAAGGAAATAGATATTGCATGTAAAGATGGTTTTACTAAAACCTTTTAAGGTCAGTTGGGCTGGGTGGCACATGTCTGAAATCTAGCACCTGGTGGCTGAGCAGGACATTATAAGTTTGAGGCCAGCCAGGAATACATAGTAAGACCCTTTCTCAAAAAAACAAGAACAAAAACAGCAACAGTAAAATCTATTAAACTCCTGATGAGAATGTGTACTTAATTTTGTTCGTGTCTTTGAATATATTACACATAGTTTTGGTCCTCCTTTAGTACTACTGCCAGCAGCAATAAATCAGTTTGTTAAATTATATAGTTATCAATAAATCAGTTTGTTAAATTATATAGTTATCAATAAATCAGTTTGTTGAATTATATAGTTATCAATAAATCAGTTTGTTAAATTATATAGTTATCAAGCCAAAGCAAAGGGAAAGCGACGACTCTCACAGGGCTGCAATTCACCTTCTCGGAGTCTGCCTGCTGCAGTTATTTCTTACAGGTGATTCAGTCACCTGTGAAATCTAATGAGTTTCCAGATCTTTGTCATTCTGGGCTTAAAGCTAATAATACTAAGAAAGTAACGATTATAATGCAAACTTTTAGAGGTGTGGGATGTTGTAATTTTAGCTTATTTTATATGAAACCTGAAGTTCATACATCATAACAAATAAATATCTCATAGTAACTGTAAAGCTTTCCTTGCTTTTATTATTGCAGAGAAGTAGTCTTAATTTCAGTGTATGTTAAACAATTTCTGTTACCACATTTTTGGTGTTTTATATTATGTGTTATCAAGCTGTGTTTTTGTGTTTTATTTTAGCTTATTTGCACTAATCTTGATGAACTCAGGGAATTAATCACAAAAATCGAGAATGAACTCAAAGATCTGGAAAACAGTAGAAAAAAATCGGTAGGTGTTTATCCAAAAGTTCTATCTGTTATTGTCAGCATTAAAATTTATTCCTGCTTTTTTCCAAAGTTTTTAAAAATCTTGTTCTCCTAATTACATGAAAATTTACAATTAAAGATAGAAGCATTGTTTCTTCCATTTCTCCCTTTTGGTCTAATTTTTATTTTTAATACAAAAAGATGGTATTGGGGCAAGAAGATTCATTTTCTTTTCCTGGTTTATAACAAGTATAGTCTTAAATATTACTCAGTATACTGATTGTTTTCTGACTGGTAGCTTTTTAGATACTGCATATTCTTAATTACATATCTTTAATGGAAGCCTATTACATAGTAACAAACTTTTAATTATGTGTAGTATAAAGCATATACCAGACCCCAAATTCTTTTTATTCTTACCAAGATAACTCCTTAAAAAACTATTATCAGACTGTAGGTTTTTAAGATTAATTTTTACTGTATTTCCTAACAATAGTTGATCAACTAATTTCCTGAACTTTTCATTAAGTCACTACAGCAAGAGAGTGTTACATATATGCACTTACTTGGTAAAGTGCTCCATGTTTTTCTTTATTAAGTAGATAACATGTACTTAACTGGCATTTATAACTGGATTATGTCATAGTGGAAACATAATTATATACCAATAGATAAATGGGGAAAGTATCAAATACTTAAGAAAAATTAATCATAAAAGAACCCTTTTATCATGAAACCACTTGCTTTGTACTTAAAACCTGTTAATATAAATATGTATAATAGTGATGACTGATTCAGCAGGTTTACAGTAGCCATTTTACATGCTGTTAGGAATGATATGTTGGAAGGACTTTGAAGGGAACAGATGGAAGTATCAGAAAACTTAAGCACTCAGAAGTTATTTAGAAATGAAAGAACCTTAAATATTTCAGAAGTCTTAGATGACTGTGATCTAAGAGGTGAAATAAATGTTCAGAATTGTCATCAGCCAGATGTGGTGGCACACACCTTTAATACCAGCACTTAGGAGAGGCAGTGCCTAAAGGATCTCTGAGAGTTCAAAGCTAGCCTGGTCTATGTAGTGAGTTCCAGGCCAACCAACACTACTTAATGAGACCCTGTCTCAAAAAGAAACAAAAGCAATCTTAGCCATCATCAGTTAACAAGAAAAACCTTATGGTCAGTATACCATCAGAGAGTAGAGGAAACATTTCAGAAATACTTCCATTTAAAAATAGTAAAGACCTGTATGTTTTCATATGTATTTTAGGTATCTGGGAAGTCTCTTGATGTGGAAGACTGTTTTATTAAAATTTACTGCAGTAGTATGTTCTACCAAAAAAATTCATGTGAAAATATTTTCAGCCAGAATTATTATCATATTTAATATTTTATGTTCATAAAAGAGTGATTATTTAGTAGGAAAGGATAATATTTTCTAAAACATTAGAGCATAACATAGTTTTGCAGAAGCTATTGTTTTCATATTTCACAACTAAACAGAATTCTGAAAATTGCTAAACCTTTATATACTTAACCATAACTTTATTCTGTGTATATAAAAAAAGTTTTTTTCCTACTGTGTAGTTTAATCATAGCTGATTGAAGTACTCACAGCACATACTACAGGAGGAATACTTTTGCAAGCACTCAGGATTTTCCACAAAGTCGTCCTCCTCCCTAGGTGGAGCGGACTGCAGTGTTAGCACATTGCCTTCCTTCACAGGATCACGTAGAAGAAAAAGTAAACAAACTAAAGGTACCTGACAGTATAGTCTTTGAGAATCTGTTTATTAAAAGTTTCAGATTTTATATAGAGTTTGATGGATTCCCTTGTGTCTCCAAACTACATCCTTTTGTATTCACAGGTTGCTTTTAATATTTCTTGAAGAAATGGGGTTCTTGGAACTGTACTTTATAGGAATAATTTTGGAGTACCAACATAGAATGTAAACTATTTCCCCCTGACTGAAACTGCCTAGAGAAGTATTACATAGACAATTGTCTCAGCCAGCGAAAATGTCCACAGAGCATAAAATAGATAAGCTTTCATTTTAGAATTCTCTCTTCCCCCAAACACACCTTTTTCCTTTACAAAATCTATTGATGAATATCTGTAAATTGCAGAAATTACCTTATTGGGCATTTGTTACTATTTAATAGTGGCTTGTATTTGGTATCATTTAAGAGTAATATGCTCTCCTTAACAGAATTTTTATATAAACTTAAACATTAGTAAACATAAATAATGTCAAAAATCCTTATATTAATCATTTAATGAAGAGCTTTCTTGCCTCCTAATATCTGGGTCAATGTAAGCCTTTGTAATTGATTCCAGGGTCACTGTTGTGAATATCAGTTGTCTTATTATTGTAAAAATCTGTTGCTATCACTTGTTCTTATTAAAAATTTATCCATATATTTTGAAAGATTATTTTGGTATGTTTGCTTCTCGTCTTTTTTTTTTTTTCATTGCCAGGCTGTCAGTCATCCCCTCTTGTTCTGTCAGTTTATTTGCCCTAGTTGGAATGCCGTGGACTAAAAGCGCAGGTAATAGGATTGGGCTTACAGTGAAGACCACTGCAGGAAGGCTTTCTCATAATAATAGAATGTATGAACTTCACCATAGAGATAGCTGCTTGACTTAGTCCTTCTCTTGTAATAGATGAAGGGTTGATATTTATCTCCTGAGGATTAATGTTAAGACTAAAATGGTATTTAGAATCAAAACATTTCTTTCATTTAATAATGATTTTAATTTTTCAATAACAGTGAATAACAGAAGATGTTAATGTGTAGTTCCCCATAAGCATCACTACTAAATTTAGAAATTGCACATGGGATATTGATGTAATACAGATTCATATAATTAGCACCTAGCTGTTTCAGAGACTTCTTCTCTCTGGGGTCTATCCAGATACTGTTTCCTACCAAATGACAAGATAAACCAGGCATTTTGTACATCGCTGTGAACCTAGCAGTAGGGGACAGGGAAAGGAGGATCAGAAGTTCCAGGTTATCCTCATCCACATAGTGAGCTTGAAGCCAACCTGGACTACCTGTGACTTTGTCCTGGGGGGAGAAAAAAATCCATTTTCTTACCCAGTCAACAATGCATTAAAAAGGTTATTTTTGTTTTCTAATTTAACAGACTTTATATTCTAGAGCACTTGATAGTTAAAAGGCTTTAAATATCTCAGGTTTTGCCATTGAGCTGTTTATTAAATCAAGGTTGTTTCCTTTCGATTCTGTAATGCTGTACTTAATCATCTGCCTAGCTTTGACTAAAGTGAGGCCTCTGGTTGAGATGGAGAGAAACATAGTTTGACAAAACCTTTTAATTTTTCTCATCATAATTTAGGTCACATGAGTTTTTAGTATTCTCAAAGAGGAATCCCATTTTTACTGCTTGTGTTCTTGTGACTTTAGTTGACATAAAAATTTCCATTGTACTGAATTATTTGGAAAACATTCTTTCTAGCCTGATTTTTTTTTTTAGTTTTCCTGAAATAGCATTAATGTTTTAATAAATACTCAGTCTTACTGTATTTAGAATTTGTTGGGCATATCGCATTCTAGGTAGTAAAAACATGATTTTTGCTACTCTTTAAGAACTTTTCATGTGAGCCTGTTTTTCATCATGTTTACTCAATTTGTGCTTTATCTTAGTTTATCCAAAGAGGCATCTGCCTTTAAGCAAACATTTGCACAGAGATTGAGCATAAGAAAAAAAGAGTGTATGTCCTTTTTTTTCTCTAGTGAAAAGTAAGCTGCCTCACTAGGAGTGTGATCTCTGTGTTTCTCTGTACAAAGCAGTGGTGCTATCACAGCGGTAATTGTGTGCCTTTGTACTTGGTTTTAATGCTAATTTAGAAGTATAATGAAATGTGATATATACTCTTCGATATGAGACTTACTCTAAAGTGAAAATTGGTAAGAGCATCAAGAGAAAATTTTACTCTGGCATTGTTAAAATACTGCTTTAACTTTTTCCATAGTAATGTGCAATCATTTCACTATATTATAAAGTGATCACTTTTCAAAAGGCACTATGTAACAGTGTGGTTAGGGTGATCTTCTGTCTTCTGAACTGAATATGCAGGACTATGGAAATGTGGAGGTAGTTTTTCTAGGTAAGAAATTGCAAAATCAGAAAATACTTAGTGATGTAGTATTCATTTTTCACTTAATATTACTTAGACTACAAAAATGTCAAGTAACTTAGTTTATTAAAATAATTTGTGTTTTTTGGGAGGTGGGTTTTTGTTTTGTTTTTGTTGTTTTTCAAGACAAGGTCTCTTTGTGTAGCCCTGCTTGACTTGGAACTCAGAGATCTACCTGCCTCTGCCTCCTCAGTGCTGGGATCAAAGGAGTCTGCCACTACCTCTGGCTAAAACAGTTAAATTTTATTTGTGCTGTTTTCGTTCATATGAGTTTACATTTTTTACAAGTCACCTTTGGTTTGGATTTGGTTTTAAATGAGCCATCATTGGTCATTAGGGATCCGCTGACACTTTGACAGTTTATTTTCATTTTTCTGAAAATTATAATACAGTTAGTAAGTTGACAGTCCATTTCCACCATAGGATATTTGTTCATTGTAAGAATTAGGCCTATAATACAAGTACTTTGCCTTGCGATGGTTGTTTCTTTCTATGCACTGGCATTTGTAAGCAAAGCATTTTAGAAAGTAGCATTTAAAAAGAATCATGTGCATTTATACATGATTTAACTTCCTTATTATATGGCTCCTAAAAACCTCTTTGGATTATATACAACATTACAAGAAAATCTACATAAGAAATTGGATGGTTTGTAAAAGTGAGTTTACTATTTATTAATATATAAACATATCCATAATGATGAGATACTTAATATGTCTAGAATTTGTTTTCCTATTTTTTTCTCTTAGGTTTCCAATGTCCCCAGCATTAGTAGATTGCCAGCTCCCTCTTTACGGTAAGCACCCTAGCAACTGTTAAACTGGCATTGTCAAATCCACCCCTGATTACTGCAGCAGGATGAGTTGTTCTTTAGTCATTAGGTAAGATCCCCCATGCTCATTTCACACTTATTGAGATGCAGTTTTTCATTTTACAGTATTGTGTAGTTTTG
Source organism: Ondatra zibethicus (assembly GCA_004026605.1). Lineage (NCBI taxonomy): Eukaryota > Metazoa > Chordata > Mammalia > Rodentia > Cricetidae > Ondatra > Ondatra zibethicus. Next base: position 100,433 of record PVIU01004595.1, read on the forward strand.
TAAGTTTTTTCCCCATATGATTCCTTAGGTTATACACTAAAAAACGTATGAAACTGCATAATATAATAAAGGACTTACCTTGTGACCATAGATCAGCTTCTTTAAATAATATTCCCTAGAAGGTCATTTAAAAGCTCCATGGTTTGGTAGTTGAGCTTCTAATACAAAGGGAGCTGGCAATCTATAAATGCTGTGGACAATGGATGAGAAGCAATGAAAGGTAAGCTGCAAATTTAAGTATATACATTACTCTTTGGGCTGGAAAGATGGCTCAGTGGTTAAGAGCAGTTATGCTTGCAGAGGACCAGATTCAGTTCCCAGCACCCATATGGTGCCTCACAACCACCGTAACTCTAGTTCCATGGGATCCAATGCCCTCTTCTGACTTTCTTGGGTATGAAGTACACACGTGGTGCACATATATACATGCAGGCGAAACACACATAAAATGAATAAATCTTTTTTTAAAACTACCCTATTTTGTTTCCTTTTTTATTGATTTTATTGAGCTATACATTTTTCTCTGCTCCCCTCCCTTCCTTTCCCCTCCAACCCTCTCCCATGGTCCCCATGCTCTCAATTTACTCAGAAGAGCTTGTCTTTTTCTACTTCCCATGTAGATTAGGGTCCTCGTTGTCTAGGTTCTCTGGGGTTGTGATTTGTAGGCTGGTTTTCTTTGCTTTGTGTTTAAAAACCACTTAGTATCTTATGTACTCACTCATAAGTGATTTTTTTATACGTAAAACAAAGAATACCCTATTTTCTTAAACTGACCTTTAGTGTTCATAATGCTAAATGTATATAATACATTTGAATTTTACCTTTAAAAATTTTTAAGCCCTGAAAATGATCATAATTATGATAAAAAAAAGTTAAAAATTGTTCCTGTGTTCACTTATTTATTAATTTACTAATCAGATTATATGCATAATTTATGTTAAATATTATACTAAGTACATTTTTAATAATGTTTTAGCATTGGGGCACCTGACTAGTTGTCCCAACTACTAGTCCTGTCTATTGATTCATCTGTCTACCAGTTTGATTTTTAGTTCTGTAATCAGTACACATGAAGATTTTGTCTTTCTTGAAATCAATGAATTTTACATTAATAAAGGTAAGGGAGCACCCTATTTTCACTCTTGTTTTCCTTGGGAACATACTGTGTAGCCCAGTCTGACCTCAGACTTGCAGCAGTCCTCTTGCCTCCAGCTCCAGAGTGCTGGAAGTGGCTGCCTGTGCACCATGCCAGTTGTTCTCCTTTGCTTTGATTTAGTTTTAAAATATGTCACTATTTTAATTACTATTATACTTTTAATTAACACAATCTTTAGAGATTGTAACTTTTAAGATTGCAAGGGTATCTGCACAATTTAACCTATCAGTACTTATGAATTAGTAGTTGCACAATATAATCCATCAGTACTTATTTAGGAATTGGCTCTGTGGGGACCAGGAGAGACACAGCATGGATTTTTGGAAGGAGAGTAGATTTTAACATTTGTGAGATACAGAATTTTAGTCTGAAGTCAATTCTATTTTACAAGTATTTGCTGGGGTGATTTTAAGACAGCTCTCTTCTAGAAAATTATGCCCTTTTAAGTTTTAATAGATCCATCTTGGAAGGAATATCAAAATTGTTTTTTCTTATATCTATATATGATCAATAAAGTTGATAAATAAAGAAGAGCTATTTCTGGCTTGTGGTTACTTACTTAGTTTAAACAACAATAAATATTTGTTGATTTGAAGTAAATTTTTATATTGAACCAAAGGTAAAGAAGATTTGTATTAACTCTAATTGCTTATTAAAAATGGATAACTTTTAAGCCGGTGATAGTGGCACACGCCTTTAATCCCAGCACTCAGGAGGCAGCAGGAGGATCTCTGAGTTCGAGGCCAGTCTGGTCTACAAGAGTTAGTTCCAGGACAGGCTCCAAAGTTACAGAGAAACCCTGTCTTGAGAAACCAAAAAAATAAAAGTAACTTTTAATGCTTTTTGTAATAGTTCCATTGTGCACTGTAAAAACGAGGTCCCAACTCAGTAGGAAAAAACAGTGTTAGGACTAAGGAGTTAGTTTGGTAGTACAGTGCTAGGCTCAGGATTCAATCCTTAGCACAGTGGTGTGGGGCACAAAATGCTGTTACTTTAATTGCATTTGGATTGTAAGCATCATATTTTATTATCCCAGTGACACTTGAAGCTGAGTTCCCCCTCCATCTGAGCAGTTGAGTGAAAACCCTGTTTAAACACCAGTACAAAAAAAAAAAATCTGCCCTTTTAATCACCTCAAGACTATAGATTCACATTCCCATGGCAGTGTATAGGTTCCTTTTACTGGTGTCATTATATCTTTTATAGTCTTATACATTTTATTAATCTTATATGATAGAACACCATAGATATTTCAAAACAGGTTAATGGGTAAGGCACTTGTATGAAAATTATAAATCTGTTCTCTGATTAAACATTTAAGTTCCCTTCCTTGTATATAATCTTTTGGTCAGTCATATATTTTGTAGACATTAATTAATTTTAAAAATCAGAATTAAGCCAGGTGGTGGTGGCGCACGCCTTTAATCCCAGCACTCGGGAGACAGAGGCAGGTGGATCTCTGTAAGTTCGAGGCCAGCCTGGTCTACAAGAGCTAGTTCCAGGACAAGCGCTAAAAACTACAGGGAAACCCTGTCTTGAAAAAAAAAACAAAAAAAAAACAAAAAAAAAATCAGAATTAAATGTAAAATCTTCTTAATCATTTTTAAAATCTTATAAAGCAAAAATTAATTTAGTAATTTAACAGAGATACCACTACAGCAATGTCTTGATACAGATACACCATCTACGCTTCCTGTTCCTCATCTTCATAGCCCTAACTGATGTCATCTGAATTCCCTATCCTGTCACCACTGTACTTATCCAGACAGTAACTGTACAAGCCAGGTTAGCTATGCAGGCGTCACTTTTCTCCTTTGGTCCCCACTAGTTTTCTCAAGAATTAGAAAAATTCCTTTTTCTAATGAATTCTACCACGCACAGGATATTCTTTCTCCTTTCTTCCTTAACATTCTTCCTTCTCTTAAGTTTGAGGAAAATTGAATTCTATTCTCTCACCATTTCATTTTCCATCAAGTAGTTGCTGAGTATATGATTGGCACTGGTAATCCCAACACTTGAGAGGCTGTAGCAGGAAGCTCGAAAGTTCCAGACTAGCCCGAGCTACATAGCAAGTCAAAGGGTTGCATAGTGAGATCCTGTCTAAAACCAAAAGAAATGTGGTTGCCCTAAATGAATACTAGCTCTTGTTCCATTTAATAGTTTTGATTCATGGATTAGAATGAGCACTTCATACTATCTCACCAATTCTTTTAGAAAAGTTTTCACTTTTAAGGTATAACTAACTGCTTACTTGGGTCTGACTTATGCTTTTCTTAGAATATATTTGAAAAGGAATGACTATTTTAGTATGCTATAGCAGTGTCTCTCAATCTGTGGGTCATGACACTTTTGGAGGTTGAACAGCCCTTTCACAAGGATTGCCTAAGACCATCTGCATATCAAGCATTCACATTGTGATTCATAATAGCAAAATTACAGTTATGAGGTAGCAACAAAAATAATTTTATAGTTGGGGGTAACCACAACATTAGAAACTAACTGTATTAAAAGGTTATGGCATTAGGAAGCTTGAGAACCACTGTGTGGTAGGAAATAAAAATTTTCTTAAACTGGGTAGTGGTGGCACACGCCTTAATCCCAGTGCTCAAGAGGCAGAGGCAGGCAGATCTTTGAGTTCAAAGCCAACCTAGTCTACAGAGAAAGTTCCAGGACAACCAGTACTATGTGGAGAGACCCTGTCTAGGAGGGGAAGGATTTTTCTTAAAATTTTCCTTAAAACCATGATCTGACATCCTATTAAGATGCAAATTAGGGGTGGAGAGATGACTACAGTTGTTAATATGTGCTGCTCTTGCAGAAGACCTGGATTCAGTTACCAGCACCCACGTGGAGGTACACAAGTACCTGTAAACAGTTTCAGAAGATTCAACTCCCTCTTCGAGCTTCATATGCATTACACACATGTGGTGCATTTATATACATGCAGGCAAAACAGTCCTGCACATCAAATAAAATAATCTTTTTTAAGACATAAATTAGCACAGGGTTCATATTTGGTATGTCCACAGCATAAAATCCTACATCTTCCTATTCTTCTAATAAACAGTTCCTCTTCTAAGATTCAAAACCTCAGAAGAAATGTAGTTCTTTGTGCATATGTAAATACACATCCTATTGCTTTAAAGTTCTGAAACCTTTTGGGTTATAAAGTTATAGACTTGTCATTTGAAATAGCAAAGATATTATGTGTGTGCACGTGTATGTGTGTGTATATAAAAAATTGGCAACTCCGTTTACACCTCTAGAATATACTTTTGCTGTAGATAGTGACCTTATTATTCTTGATATGGGCAGGTTGACTCAATAGGATGAAGTGTAATTTTATGCATGTTAAATGTGATCTGTAATATATGATTGTGGACTTTCATTGGAAATAATACATATGGATTATATGATGGATTATATTTCTTCCTTTTGTAAACTCTCGTTTTGCTTTTCTATGCTAGAAACTGCTAAAATATTGTAGCAATTCCTTAGGGAGTTTGTTAAAAAGTCTCTCTTTTTTTCCCTCTCTTAGAAGTTACAAAAACTTTGCTTCATGGCTTAATTTACTTACTTGGTGGATTTATTTAAATATTTGTACCTTTAAGTGGTTTTGATCATTTGTTGGTGGGCCCCTTCCCTTTGGCACTAGAGCTCAAACCCAAGACTACATACATTTGGTAAATGATTTATTAAGATATTTATAACTGACATAATTAGTGTCAGTTATAATATTTTTAAGTATGCATTTTCTACTTAGATGATAAACATTTGGAATTTCTTCTGTAGAACTGAAGATCACTAGATGTAGTGATATTTCATTTGTATTTTAATAAATAAAGCTTGCCTGAAGATCAGAGAGTAAAACAGCTGCACTGATCAGCCTTACAGACTAGGTAGTGGTGGCACACACCTTTAATCCTGGTAGCCACACTAATTCACTATAGAGGCTGGGCAGTGGTGGTTATACACCTTTAATCCCAGCACGAGAGAAGAATATAAAAAGGAAGGAGAAAGATTTCTGTCTCAGTGTCATTCTGAGGATTTCTGGAGGCAGGATCATCATTTTTTGGACTGAGGTAGAGGTAAGAGCCAGTGGCTAACTGCCTTGCTTTTCTGGTCTTTAGGTTGAACTCCAATATCTGTCTCTGGGTTTTTATTAATCATGCTACAGCTAAACATATTCAGATTTCTTAAAAGATATTTCCTGCTTTTGTGTATTTTTGATGAGTTATTGACATTTTGTTACTTTATAGAGGATAAAACTTGATTGATATTGATTTCTGAGTAAGTCTAAGAAATTTACTTTTTAAACTTATGTTTCTAGGGCAAATGGTACCATCGGAGGCAAGCTGTAAAAGAATTGCATAGTACACTGATACGCCTTTTAAATGAATTGCTGCCATGGGAACCAAAGTTAATGAAGGCATTTCAGAGAAACAGGTAACAAACTGTACAATGTATTTAACTTATCCTAAGACCCTTATTTTATGATTTGGGGTTTTTCCATTCATTTGCATTTCATCAAATACAAAAACATGTTTTCTGTCATTTCATTTCTAATGGAAGAAACATACGTTCTCAAAGGAGATGAATATTAGTGGGGAGGATCATGATGGAGGGGATGTTTGAGACTGAGACTGGGAAGGCTACATGTAAAGGAAATAAGGTGCACATTAGAGGGAAAGTACGCACCTTATTTCCTCTAAGGGCGCACTCTCTAAGTATAGAAGTGTATTTGGCATTTGGAGGAAGCACAAAGAGTCAGTTATAACCAAAGAAAAATGATTGATGAAGATTGACATAGGACATAAAGGTCAGAGGTCAAGTAGGACTTAATCTCTTAAGAGTTTATGTGGACCAAGATGAAAAGCTTTTGAAAGGGTTTTACAGAGACAGGATGTTATCTTCTGTGTTTCTGTTGCTTGCTTGCCTGCTTGCTTTCAGTGCTAAGACTTGAATCCAGAGCTTTACACATGGTCAGGTAAATACCACCGAGCTATATCTCTAACCTTAAGGTTTGTTTTTTAATTTTTTTCACATTGATTGATTGATTGTTTCTGTGTGCGTGGAGGGTGGGGACTGGAATTACACTTGTGTTTACCATGGTACACAAGTGGAGGTTAGAGAACAATCTGCAGGGGGTTGGTTCTTTCCTTCCTCTTATGTGTGTCTTGGTGGAAGGCACTTTTATCCATTTGAACCATCACTGAGGCTACCTGGCCTTAAGTTTTAAAGTGTTCACTCTAGCTGCCATGTTGAAATTGTTGTAAAGGTGAAAGCAAATGAACTAGTTATACTATATTAGTTACCCTGAAAAAAGTGGGAGTAGCTGGTAGCATTGCACATGACAGGAAGTGGTTGGGTTTTAGATATAGCTTCAAAGTAGGGTTGGTAAAATTTGCCTGAGGAGTGTGTTACGGAGTGTGTGGTAGGTTAATCCTATCATCAACTTGATAGTCTTCTGAATAGTATGGAAACAAACCTCAGGCATGTCTGTATGGGATTTCCTAGATTAGATTAATTGAGGTGGTTCACCCTTACCTGGGGCCCTAGACTGAACAGAAAAGAGAAGAGGAGCTGAGCTGCAGTATTGTCTGTTTGCTGACTGGGTGCAAGGAAACAGCCACTCGACGCTCCTGTTGCTATAACTTCTCTGCTATAATATACCCTCAGACTGAGATAAATATGCCCCTTCCTTCCATAAGTTACCTCTGTCAAGTATTTTATACCAGCAGTTAATGAAGTAGCTAATATAAATGTGATAGAAATTGAGGAGTAAAAATTAAATTTGGTCTAAATGATTATCATCATGGATTTGCCATTAGCTGAGACAGGAGTGACTAAAGGAGAATCAGGTTTGAAGAATAACAGGGATGGAATAGTTTCGATTTAAACATGTTACGTTTGTTATACTTTCTAGACACCTAATTGGTGGTGTTGAGTAGGCATTATCTGAGTTATATAAGTAATTCAAGACTTTACTAGACTTGAGGTACAAATTTGGGAGTTATAAACATTGATTATATTTAAGGCCATGACATTAGTGGAAATTATGTGGACATTGAACATTGCAATATTTAGAAGTAAGATAAGCACCTGGAAGGCAGAGGTAGGCACACACATACTAATAACAAAAATAAAACGGAAGCCGGGTGGTGGTGGCGCATGCCTTTAATCCCAGCACTCGGGAGGCAGAGGTAGGCTGATCTCTGTGAGTTCAGGGCCATCCTGGTCTACAAGAGCTAGTTTCTGGGACAGGCTCCAAAACTACAGAGAAACCCTGTCTTGAAGAAAAAAAAAAAAACCTAAATAAATAAATAAAATGCAAAACTATTATCACTTAAATTATTTTTTAATAATTTTTCTAGACTGAAATAGTGGTATACACTTGTAATCTCAGCAACTGGGAGTCTGAGGCAGGAGAGTTGTAAATCTGAGATAAGCCTAGGCTGCTACATAGTAAGACCTTGTTTTTAAAACCAAGAAAAAAAATCTAAACTATACTTTAATGAGTAATTTAGGGCTGTATCAGGCTGGAGTAGTAGTTCAATTGGTAGAATACTTGTCTTGTAATAAAGTGATTGCCTTGCAAGCACAAGGACCAGAATTCAATCCCCAGAACCCATGTTTAATGCCAGGTATTGTGGTTCATGCCTTTAATCCCAACACTTAGGAGGTAGAGGCAGGCATCTCTATGAGTTCAAGACAAGACAAACTTGTTCATCATAGCAAGTTCCAGAATGGCCAGAGCTATATAGTGCCATTCTATCTTTTAAAAACAAACAAACAAAAGGAAAAAACAATCACTTTTTTTTTTTTAAAGTCAAGCATTCACAGGGCATGCATATCCCTAGGGCTTGCTGGCCAGTCTACCTGCTGAGCCCCAGGCCAGTGACTCAGGGCTCATTTTTCAATTCAGATAGAAAATTTTAGTTATTTATTGCTTTTCTTAATAATTCTAACTACAGCACTCAGAAAGACAAATAGATAGTGTATTCAAATTTTATTCAGAAATTTTAAGATATAACCTTTAATTTCTTAAGCATATATCATAAGTTTTGTCTTCTTTGGTAATTAATAATTGGCAAGACTGAACTAATAGGCATTTTAGATACACTTAAAACATAATTTTAAGACAATTGAAAATATTTCAAGATTTAATTTAAAATGCTAATTAATTTAGCTTCCAAAAATTCCATGTTATATTGATTTATTTCAGGAGCCGCCTGAAGAAAGACTATGATGATTTCCGAAGACAACCTGATCATGGTCAGTTTACTAGGGAACTATGGACTACTGAAGAATGTGAAGGGAACCCTGAGAGAGAGCCCCCTACAGCAGAAATCAGTAAGTCTGTAGATGCAGCAGAACCTCTAGACAACCTGGAGAAAGAGCACGTGGATTCTGGTAGGCATTCAAACTTTTTAAATATAAGCACAAAGAGAACTTTCTGTTTGTTGTGAAGGCAAAAGGTAATCGGGTCAGTGAATGTTGATGAGGAAATCCAATAATTTACAAAAATGTTATCTATGTTCTTATAAGCAGTTTCTTGGCAATCATTATTAAATTTCTCAGAGTCTCTAAAGCCAGTGCCTAACCCTAAGTTATATATGTGTCATTGCTGCCTGTTGCAGATCATACACTGCTAAACTGTTACCTGTTTGGAATTTATTGTTTTTTTATTGTTGCTACTCTTAAAGCTCTGTTTGTAAAGTTTGCCATAAATGAATTTGAGAAATCCTTAAGATTGTGAATATTTTTTAAAATGAGGTGTGGCCAAAGTTGATGGCTGACTGAGACCAAAGTAAACACATCATTCTAATAAGTATGGGTAGCTAGACCAATTTACATGTGATTCATTTCATCTCATCAGTGGCATTCTTTAGTTAAATAAGAAGTTAATATGAAAACTTGTAGTGAGTAATATGTTAACAAATCTTGTGTGAATTGTAAGAGAACTTCTTTTGATCAGAAATGAACACAATTTTTTAAAGACAAAGAACAAGCAAGGCTGAACATTTGTTTTCATTTTTTGTCTCTAAAGACTAAAGTACAGAATTGTAACCATTCCTCTATGGTATAAAAGTTTCCCTATCTAGAGAAAGAAAACTAGCTAGATTAAACTGAGTATCTTTTTAAAAGCTGTGAGTTTTTCCTTAATGCTTATGCATTGGCAGCGGGATTAATCCAAAATTAATCTCAGTAATAGGTTGCTCTTAACCTATTTAATTGGGATATAGGAAGTCAGCATGTTTAAGGTCACTGTTACCTTCTTCGGTAGTGCTGAAGCTTTGGAATGACTGGACCATAGACTTTTTAAATTACCTGCTCAAAAATTGACTATAATTTTTTTGTAATTACTGTTACTCAATCACTGTTTTCCATAAACAAAATGCTTGTTTTTATAATTTTCAGATGATATGAAATTATCAGAAATAGGCTTTCCTTTGGCCAGAAGCAAGTTGTTGAAAAAAGAATTGTCATCTAAAGATGTAGTGAAGACACTGCCTAAAACACTTAAACGACAGTCTAAACAAAGTAATTATCTGGACGATAGCACAAAAGAGCTTTCCCCAAGAAAGAGAGCAAAGCTAAGCACAAATGAGGCATCAGTTGAGAACTTGGAAGTTGATATGCAGATTGACTGTTTGAATGAGTCAAAACATACAGAACTGCCATTTTCGGAGCCATTTGCCTCAAAGGACTCAGTACCAGTGTCTGCTCTCCAGAAAGGGACCAAACCTATCCAGGCCTTGCTTGCAAAGAATATTGGGAACAAAGTGACCTTAACAAACCAACGGCCGCCTTCCACAGGTGGAAGTGTTCCTGCTGTAGAAAAGCCAGCTCTATCTCCTGCAGAAACAAGCCCCCTAAAGCCAGCATTGACTTGCCTCGCCAGTACAAAAGGACCTTTGCAGATGGTATACAAAATGCCCTGTGGTCAGTGGTTGCCAGTAGACCTTCACAATAGTTCTGTCAAGATTCAAATGCAGCCTGTGCTGGATTCTAAAACAGGAGAAAAGATCTTGCAGCAAGTTCTTATTCTGCCTAAGAATTTTGTGATTCAGCACAAAGAAGGAAAAGCAATTGCAAAAGAGGTAGCAGCCCCTCAGCAGAAAGGTGCCGAGCACTGTTCATCTTGCCCACAGACGACAAGTGTGACCTGTTCTTTAGTGTCTGTTCCTATCACCTCAGTAGGGACAATATCTACCCAACTGCCTAATTCAGTTTTCAGTAAGACAATTACACCTCCATCAAATGTGAGTGCTAGATCACAGCCTTTGTCACCTGTAAGCTCTGTAAGTAATGTATTAGCATCACCAGTTCAGACTAGCCAAAGTGAAGCAGGAAAAGTCAAGAGTGCAGTTTCATCAGCCCCATTCCCTCAGCCTCTTACTTCCCCCACCATTTCCTCAACAGTTCAGCCTCTCTTACCAGCAAAAACACTAGATGAATCTACAGATTCTGGCAGTTCCCTCACCTGTTTTTCACAACAAACTGTTGATTCTTCTGAAGCAAAGCAAGAACTAAAAACTGTATGTATAAGAGATTCACAGTCGATTCTTGTTAGGACTCGAGGTGGGAACACTGGAGTTGTAAAAGTACAAACTAATCCAGAACAAAATTCACCCAACAGTTTATCTTCAAGTTCTGTTTTCACCTTTGCACCTCAACTTCAGGCATTTCTGGTGCCCAAATCAACATCATCCCCTGCTTTTTCACAAGTAGCTGGAATGACTACTACGTCTAACATCCCATCTTTCAGCCAAACGCCTACTTGTGTTTCTATTTCATGTGGCTTTCATCCATCTGTAGGGAAAACCCTCAAACCTATGTTAAGCCAACCCTCCAACAGTGGCTATGTGGGCCCCATGGTAGAAAAAACCTCATATGTGTCCTCTTCACCCTTGAAGCCCTCTGTTTCTTCCAGCTCGCTGCTACCATCAACAACAAATAATTCAGTCAGTGTAATTAGCATATCAACAGGAAATTTTGGACAAACCAATACAAATGTTATTCATACATCAACTAAACCACAACAAGTAGATTATATCCCAAAAAACTACCCAGTTACAAGATCAGAAACAGCAGCAGCAATAAACGGAGATGTGCTCAGTGAGACTCCTGTTCAAAAACTTATGCTGGTATCAGCTCCACCTGTTCTTCCTTGTAGCACTGGACCCTTAGTTAATATGGCACCAGCACCAACATGTACAAGTGTTTCTACCCAGAAAGTCGTTTTTATTAACGCTCCAGTTCCTAGTGGCACTTCAACCTCAACAACTGTTGTTGCAGAATCATTAAAACAGACACTTCCTCCTCCCTTGAATAAAACATATGTTAAGACTACAGAACAACCCCACATAGTACTGATTCCATCTACAGTGGGAGCACCAATAAAGATAAATCCTTCACCAACTGTGTCTCAGATTAAAGATGTAAAAATTGGGCTAAACATAGGTCAAGCAATTATAAACCCTCCAGGAAATCTACCAGCTATATCATCAGTTAACATATTGCAAAATGTAATGGCAAAAGGAGAAGACAAAAGTAGTAAGGGCTGTGTTTCGCCCTTGTCAGCAAGTGGTAACTCAGTCCCAGCAAGCTCAAATGTTGTTAGTCAAAATCTTCCTCCTGGTAATGAGTCAGTGGTTTCTTCAGCAAGAGCTGCAAACATGTTTTCAGGAACAGGAGCAAATGTACCTTTGAACTCCCTTTCAGTGACCTCATCCTCTGCTTCAGCTGGAACACGACCTCCTGTTTTAGTCAGTGGGAACGATACCTCTTCAAGGATTATGCCTGTTTTGTCAAATAGACTTTGCACGTCAAATCTGGGAAACACTGTGGCTATATCAACTGTAAAAACAGGACACCTTGCATCATCTGTTCTCATTTCAACTACACAACCAACAGTGTCTTCTAAATGTTTGACATCAGCTTTGCAAATCCCTGTTACTGTTGCCCTGCCCACACCTGTGACTACATCTCCAAAAGTAATCAACACAGTTCCACATTCAGCAACAGTACCAGGAGCCACACACCCTGTATCTCTTTCCAAAAGACAGTCTCGGACTTCTCTCCAGTTTCATTCACCAGGGACTTCAGCTACGGTGCCAACAAATGTAAACACAAATAAACCTCAAGCAGAAATATCATCCTTCTCACCAAGTCCAGGTAAAATAATCAATACTTCCAATATTACATCTATACCAAACCCGCATATATCCCCTTCATTAATAAAAACAACTCCCGGTAACAGTTCTACTACAGGCGGCTCTGCCATTCACACTTGTACAGCACCATTAAATATAACTAATCTGGCAGGTGTTCCAGTCAGTGAACCTTGTATTCATCAAAAAATAGTTATCAACACCAGTACACCTTTGGCACCAGGTACTCAAATCATGATGAATGGAGCCCGGTTTATTGTTCCGCCACAAGGTCTTGGAGCTGGTAGCCATGTCCTCCTTATCTCTACTAATCCAAAATATGGACCTCCCTTAGTTCTTAACAGTGCCCAAAGCATACCGGCTCCACCTGTTGATAATCCTGTCCAGAAGATCATACAGACGTCAAATAATTCTTTAAGTGGGCAACCTTTAAAGCATTCTGTAAGAAACTCTAAGAAGATTGTAAACTGTCTTGGAAGTCCAAGCTCTCTTTCTACAGTACATTCAACACCACAAATCATAAACACACCTGCTAAAGTTTATGTTCCACCTGTACCAACAGTGCCATTGACTTCCGTAATTAAGCCCCCTCCAGCTACTCTTTTGGGTAAGACATCTTTGATTTCTGCCATTTCCTCCAATAATCCTCCACTGCCAAGTAGCACATCGGTATTTCATCTGGATACCTCTGTCAAAAAGTTACTGGTTAGCCCAGAAGGAGCCATTTTAAATACCATAAATACTCCAGCATCTAAGGTATCTTCATTGTCTTCATCTCTTTCTCAAGTTGTATCTGTTGGTCAAAATCCTGCCTCTGTCTTCCCTGCTTTTCAATCATCTGGTTCAGAGAAGCCTGACACAGCTGCATCTTGAATTTAGACTAAATGAGCCAGTTTTTAAATAATGGGGCATTGTTGTAATTCCCATAGAAATTTTAACTGTTTATTATACTGTTGGAAACATACTGTTTATTATTGTGTGTATGTTACGTGTGTGTGTGTGTGTGTGTGTGTGTGTGTGTGTGGTGTGTTAATGTATCTTCATTAGCTTGCACAAGACTTTGTTTTCTTGGGGAGGGCAAAGTATACCATTTCACTTGCTGGTGTAAGGATGTTTTCCAAGGTTCTTTGTTCAGAATTGTCATCAAGATTTGCCTGTCTATATAACATAAATTGAACAAAGTTAAGTTTGACTAGTTTAAGTAAGCTAGCCTTTTCATAATTATATTGATGTTTCTTCTTAAATTTGGATGGTTGTGGTGTATCTACAGTATAGTATTCTGTGTCATTAGTGACATTTTATTTTTGTTCCTGTAAAAATATATATATATATATATTTATGCATTAAGGAAATGCAGTCCATTGTGTAAAATTGTACATATTTCCTTAAATCCCTAATAATCTGTACTAAATATATGTACAAAGAACAATACTGTCTTATTTATGTTTTGTTTACATAATGTATAGTTTTTTAAGTATTTTAGTAATTTTGGACCAGTGAACTGTTAGCAACAATGCAGAAGAATCTGCATATAATAAACTGAGTTGCTGTATTTCTTTGTTTGAATGCCATTTTTAAAATGTGTTCTTGTCCATTGGGAAAAAAAATGATATTAATGAGAACAGTCCTTTAAAAATGTGTTGAAATTGGAAGTATATCGAAACAGTAGCACTCACACAGGCTTTACACTTGACAGAGCTTCCTTTCATGTATGTTATTTGATTTGCGCAGTAATCTTGGGAGCCGAGTGGCATGTCCAGACTTCCTGGTTTATGGGGAGTAGAGCCAGGACGTGGATCAGATGCTTCACATTCTTTCTCCATAGTTCTACTTTACTTTTGTTTCAAGGTTTTCATTCAAACTTTTGTGGTTCCAAACATTAAGAGATAAATAAATAAAAAGGGGGGCCACCACCAAATTCTATATCGACCAAAACAAATACGTGGTATTGTTGTTTTTCAGATAAGAATATTTGGTTTATGTCTATACATCCAAAACATGTTTCTTAAAACTTTTTTTAAGGTTTCTTTATGCCCTAAACAGGCCTGGAACTTTCTATATAGCCCAAACTGGCCTTGCCTCAGCCCCGAGTATCCCAGGATTGTAGACATGTATGTACTGCCATGCCTGGCAAAACTTATTTCTTAATAACCTGGGTTCGTAAGAGGTTGCAAAAGTAATGTAGAGTTATAGTCTTCACCTTCCTTCTCCACATTTCTGTTTAAATTGAGGTCTTAGTTCATTGTTACTTCCAAAATTATATTTAAGAACATGAATTTCTTTGTCATTTGAAATTAAAAGTGAGCAAGGATAGTGCCCTTTCTTCTTTTACTCAGATTATAGAGCAGCTGCTTAAGGTCTAGTATGAAGCGAATTTTGTTCTCAGTTGATTTGACTCAGGGCTTGACTTTGTAGTGCTTGAAAATGTGCCTCATTGTAAATAAAAGGTAGCTTTGTATTTACTGGAGCTTTATTTTTTATTATCTTATTGAGATACACTTATATATACACATTCAACTTTAAACATTAAGCCTCATCACAGCATTCTAGTCTAAAATTTAGACTATTAGGAAGAGTAGGCTTAGGCCTGTGAGGCGGCTCAGTGAGTATGGGTGCTTGCCACCAAACCAGAGGACCTGAGTTAAGTTCCTGTGTCCCACGTGATCAAAGGAAAGAAAGAACAGGCTTGAGCAAGTTGTTCACTGATCTCTACACATACACACAAAATAAATACTATTTATTTTTCATTATTAAAAAGAAGAAGAACTGGAGAGATGGCTTAGTGTTTGAGAGCACTTGCTGCTCTTCAGAGCACTTGGGTGCCATTCTACTTCCCATACCTGACCCCTCACACCTGCCTGTTACTCTAGCTCCAGGGAACCCATACCTTTCTTCGGCCTCCATAGGAACCCACACAACATATACACTAACACATGTAAGAAGAAAATATGAGGAGACCTAAAGATTTCCATTCAGATTATATCAAAATGTTATTGAGGTGGAAAGGACAATGAGTGTTCCTAAAATGTTGCTCAGATTTCTCAATTGTTTTATACTGATGACTAACTCAATGGTAGAGTGTTTCCTAATCTGTACAGGGTCATAGGTCCCATCCCTAGCATCCCAGTGGGGGGAGAAAATATTCGGTGTGAAAGGGAAAATAGAATTGTTTTTGTCAGTGTTAGGCTAGTCCAAAACCCTTGATCTTACTACCTCAATGCAATGGTTGCAGACATATACCACTTCTCTCACTGTCTCAAAATGCATATTCATGCTCTAAGAGTGCCTTTACCAGTGTGTCTCTGTTCTACTTGAACACCTCCTCCTCCCCTTCCCCATTTCCCTATCACTATTTAAAAAGAGAGATAGAGATGTCATGTGGGTGCTGTTTAAAATGCATTGTAGGGGGCTGGAGAGATGGCTCAGCGGTCAAGAGCACTTGAGGACCCAGGTTCAATTCCAAGCACCTACATGGCATCTCACAACTGCCTATCACCCCAGTTCCAGAACTCTGACACTCTCACACAGACAAATCACTAATGCATAGAAAATAAAACTTTCTGCTTGTTTTTTTTTTTTTCTTTGTTTGTTTCCTTTTCAAGACAGTGCTTCCGTGTGTAACCGTCCTGGCTGTCCTGGAACTTGCTCTGTAGACCAGGCTAGTCTCGAACTCACAGAGATTTGCCTGCCTCTGCCTCCCAAGTGCTGGGATTAAAAGGCATGCATCACTGCCTGGCAAAACTTTTTGAATGTATCGTATTACACATGGATAGTACTTATTCAATGAATGTGTTTATATACCCAATTTATAAAACAAAGTAACCTAAAACTTTACCTACTGTCTCAAAAGAATTCTCTAAACTCTCATGAAACCTAGTTTACTGTTACCTCTGACCTAACTTTGGTCCCATGAAGCTCACTACTAAATCCCTGGAGTGAGAGGAGTCTGCCTGTTTCTCATTCATTTCACTGTACTGGGCTGTAATTTCCAGAAAGTTTGAGACATAGCGTCTTCCCTTTCTGACTTTAAAGCTTGGTTATAGGTTCTCATTGCACAGTATCTCCGTCTAACTGCCTTGCTGCGGCCGCCTTGGTACCGCGGCCATGTGTAGCCTGAGGACAACACACCTTCACACCTGCATGTATGTGTTTGCTGTTTTAAGAGGGCCCTCTTCAGTCACCGTCATCCCAGTCTATGGCACACAGTATGCATATTTGTTGACTAGAACTAGGTAGCGTTTTATCTGAAGGCCTAGTTTACTTGGTTTTGAGGCAGTAAATTCTTCCCTAGCATATATTCATGAGGACCTGAATTCAGTCCCTAACACCAAGGAGGAGGGTCATTCTCAGAGACGTAGGTGGAGACCAGCCTGAGATACACAAAGCTCGTCTCTAGAAAATTAAAAGGCTGACCCAGTTTCAGAAATTTTCTCGGACTCTGACGTTTATGGTCTGTCTGATTAACATCCTCACGTTGATGAATTTTATTTCTATTTTCCATGCTGTTTTTTCCCCTCACAGTTTTAGGTTTTATTAAAAATTATTATTTTTGCCGTCACTTGAGATTAAGGAATTTTGATGTCTCGAGACTGAACTGTTGAAGTCAAGCCATAAGATAAAAATGTAGAGGACTCCTTCCTGTTCCATTGGAGATCTGAGATATCTTCAAGCCAAGGAGGCCTCTCCATATGTCCACAAGTGCTACCAAGTTTAGCATTTGTAGCTTCAGACAGAGTAATTTCATCAATTATTAAAGTCAGTTTTACCTTCTCACTATTTAATGCTAGTATTTATCATTTTGGCTAGTTCTTCCTTCCTTAAATAAGTTATGCCTGCTGAAAACCATAGTAGCAATCACAATGTCCACATCAGAGACTCCACAGAGTCTGTAGGAGCTTGAGCCTGGGAGTCCAGCAAACCACAATGTTAGGACCGGGGTAGAGAAGAAAGGCAAGTCCACAAAATTGTTCTCTAACTTCATTCCCCTCAGAGTGACGATGGTGTTACTTGTTCACGATACTTGGCTAACTGGAAAAGACTATTCCTAGTCAGAGGAAACTAGTCATGAGTCCTGGCCACTCTAGTCCCTGCCTGGCTCTCAGAAAACAAGCAGCGCTGTACCCTGAACCCTTCTCTTCCTGTAAGTGGGCACACTGCAATGGAGGCTTGATCTCCTAGGTTCACGTTTTCAGTAAGTACACCAGTCCTACAGTGATTACAAAGATCTCCCCCTCCCTGAGGCTGCTGTTTCTTGCTTTTTTAGCCCAGGCAACAAAGACTTTGAAGCACTGAGTTGAGAGCCGCACCATAGTGCTAATGGTCTTTGATGTTATGTCAGAATGCCCATGTCTTAACATTCATAGATTTTCTATGAAGCTGTTCCCGATGCAGTGTGAGCATTTCCATGTGAGATGGACTCCTTCCTTGTCACCAGACAGACTTCTAATGCCATGTGGCGCTTCTGTCTTTAGCAAAGGGCTCCCAGGGTTGCCTACAGTTGATTGTGAGTCCAAGGAGTGGTCTTCAGAAGTAGAGCTAAATTTTGCACTCCTGTTTTTTTCAGCGAACACTGATTGCTCTCTGGAGTAGTTAGCCTAAGCCTGTTGTCTGTCATCCATGACACTGGAGGACACTGAGGAGAAGCTTCCCCATGGAAAGGAGAGTTGTCAGTGTCTTAGTGTGGGAGGCGTGGAGAGGCCTGGGGATCAAGCCAGAGCTCCCTCTGAAGATGTGAATGAAGTTCAAAGATCTTGTAAAGCAGGGCTGGGGGCAGCAAAAGCCCTGATAAAGTCTCTTCATTAGAATTCATGTATTTGAAAGGAGAACGAGGGCATTTTAAGTGATAAGACATAAATCAGGAAAGGCACAAACATTTTTTAGTATCTTATTAAATGTTGATTTTTGTTGTTTTTTGGTAGAAATGGTCCTGTTAATGTTATGCTTATATTTCTAATGACAAAAGGTATTTTAGGTGGTTTATTGACAGCATAAATAAGAATCATAGTGAAAAGGGCATTTCTTTAGACGGCATTGAGTTTTCTGTGAGTCTTAGTACCGTATTTAACAAAGAAAGCAGGTCTTGGGCTCATAGTCTTTACAATCGTTGTTTTCCTAGGTCTTAATAAAAACAACCGCTCATTTTGTAGCTCTACTTAGGAAAGTGACACCTTTGCATGTAGGGTGTGTTACGTGTTAAGAGCATAAAAAGGAGCTGACAGTTACCCTTCAGAAGCTGTTAGGAAAGGGAGCCCTGGACAGGGTCCTTTAGTGTTCTACTGCTGTGAGGAACACAAGGCCAAAAGCAACTTGGGGACAGTTTGTCTGACTTAAACTGCCACACCCATCACTCAAGGGAGTCAGGACAGGAACTCAAGGGCAGGAGCCTAGAGACAGAGCTGATGCAGAGGCCATGGAGGAGCTCTGCTTACTGGTTTGATCACCATGGCTTGCTCAGCCTGCTTTCTTACAGAACCCAGGACCACCAGCCCAGGGATGGCACCACCCCCAGTGGGCTGGGCCTTCCCCATGAATCACTAATTTTTAAAATGCTTACAGGCTTGCCTACAGTCCAGTTTTATGTCTTCAGGGACAGCTCACCCATTCCCTTATCCCCCACTCCACCCCACCCCCACCCCACCAACAAGTCAACTCTTTTGTGCTGCCCAAGTGATGTGTAGGGCCCTCTCTCCTGAATGCGACAGTAGGTGAGGGGAAGAACCAGTTCTTCCTAGTGTTGCAGTCTGTGAGGGGTGAAGCCAATCCGGTACAGCCCTATCCTTTCAGTCATTGGTGGTATCAGGAACCATGGATACCTACAAAGACTGTGGCTCCATCACAGCCATGAACCAGGACATGGGCCCCAGCAGCAGCAGCCAGGCCCAGGCAACACTATGGCCCTGGGTGGCAATAAAACCACCCACATCAGCCCACTCCTCACCTCTTTCTCCTCTTCAGATGTGCCTCTGTCCACATTCTGTGTCTCTCCCTCCATATGACACACCATACATTTGCTCATGATAATAGTACCTGACTGCCTGGTGCCACAATGAACACGTGAAAATAAAGATGTATGTTTGGTTTACAGCATAACTTCTCCCATGTTCCCCCCACTCTTTTTCAAATTCATGACCTCTTGTCTCAATTATTATCATCACACTTGTATACATATACATGCTTAGATATGTGTGTGTGTATACATTGTACATAAAACTGCCTGAGTCCATGCAGTGTTGCTAAGTGCCTATATCTTAAACCATACACATTAAATAGTCCTAATTATATTTTACTTCAACACTCATAATGAATGGTAAGTTAATTTTCTGTTAAGATTGAAAGTGTGTAAGGATTTAAAAGTAAAAGCTGATTCACCCACACCCCAGTCAATAGGGTCAGTTCTACTATGATGCTCAAGTGAGGTGGAGGCCTACCTTTCCAAGTGCTACAGCTGGTGAGGAGAGTCAGCTCCCTTGCCCACCAAAGGTGACGGGCAAGGGAGAGAGGGTATCTTTCCCTCGCCCTCACCACCATGTGGCACACAAGAAGGGCACAGCCTGCTCTCCTGCTCCCATTTGAGCATGGGAGATCAGGCCCATCCCTCATCTGCATATGGTGACCTGGCAAGGGAAGAGATGCCCTCTTCCCCACCCCTTGCTTCCTGCCCCTCACCAACTGCTTTACTCAGCGTGGTTCTGCACCTCGCCTGGGCAACACAGTGGAGCTGGCCCTGATGGTGCAGGTGTGGGAGAGCCCACCCTGTAGATGTGAAAGCAAGATAACTGGTTCTGCCCCTTGCTCCTTGCTACTGACGGTGAGCAATACTAGAGAGGTCACCCTGGTCCTGAGAATTGGGGAGAGCTGGTGAGATGACCAGCTCTGCAACTATCCTGCAGACCCAAAGCTGCAGGATCTCCACAACATAGGACAACAGAGTATCCAAGAGGACTCCTAGTGAGGGCCCAATATTGATAATGTAGCAGAAACTAGGGGCCTCAAACCAGACCAAAGACTACAATGAACACTTGCAAGTAAAGCTGTACGGACAAAAGGGTTTACTGCGCGACTCACTGTGTCACACTACAGTTTCCATGATGAGGGGTTTTTTTTTTTTTCCTTTTTTTCTCTTAAATTTTATTTTATTCTATTTTGGAGGGGTGAGGTTGCAAGGGCAGAGGGAGGATATGAAGGCATGGGAAATGAATGGGGATCAAGATGCATGATGTGAAAGACACAAAGAATAAAAAGAAAGTTAGAAAAATATTTTCTTCACAAATCAGATGCTCCCAGATCATCCATGGAGTTTACCCCTCAAAATGACGACGATGATTTAATAGCATTTCTTCTGGTACAGATGACATGCATTAAAGTGTTTATTAAAACTTTTCCCAGAGTCCTATTTCTTGTCAATCCTCACTATCCTCTGGTTGCCCTAACAAGAACTTAGCACTGGCCTGTTAAATGTAGAGATGCCCATTATGTAGCCTTCTGAAAAACACGGGCGTCTGCCAGCCTTAAAGCAAAAGCGTAAGGGAAACCATTTCCGCATTCCCAGCCCCGTGCTGGCGCTCAGGGTGAATACGGTGGTGGGCGCTGGTCTGGAGAGAGCTTCTCATAGGCAGGTGGAGCGTTGGGAACCTGTGAGGACGAGGAAGGGCAGTGAGCTTGACAGCAGTGTCCGTGTTCTGGGAGGGATAAAGCAACACAGCTTGCATCGCGTTGATACTTTTGCTCTGGACCGAAGCGTCTAAAATACATATGTTTCTGTCCAATGGTTATATCTCACAAATGCATATTTTGAAACATTGGTGGGGGGGGGTGGAAACGAGACGAGAGGCTTCCCAAAATCTAAATTATTTACTTTGTTTTGAAGGCAGCACCTGTGCCACAGCACACATGTGGCTGTTAGAGAATAATTTTGGGAAATCAGTTCTCTCCCATTACCAGCTGGGTCCCAGGGATCAAACCCAAAGTTGTCAGGTTTGGCAGCAGGTCCCCATTGAAGAAACTCACCTGCCTGTGAATTCTTGAATCGTGTGTGAGTCACTCAAACGCTGCGTCTTCACCCACAGAGTTCCCTATTAGGTGTGTCTAAAGGCATATTTAGGGCTGGGGGCTGGGGCAGCTCAGAGATAAACATCATCCAAAGACAGCACCATGAAGGTTAGGGAGACGCATTTATCTACCAGCTGAGCACAAATGTGTCGGTTATCCAGTTAATGCTCACAGTTATAAGAGATGTTTTCCAGTGGGAAATGAGGCATAGACAAGTCACTTGCCCTAGGTCACAAACAGTAAAGTCATGGAGCTAAGAATCAAACACAGTTACCTGACTCCAGAGTCAATGTCCATTACTTTGCTATGCTTCGTGCACAGAAGTGCATGCAAGTCACATGTAGAACTTAAATTCCTAATAACTTCACCTTTTAGAAAGCAGGTAAATTAGATAAAATACCTAACTAAATACAGTTATTTCAATATCATACCCACAGGTCCTTAGTGGCTCTATTCATGTATTCTGCCTCTGAAATATATATCATGTAACTACTTCTTTCAAACTACTATGTTCCAAGTGTTTAATACATGTGGTGGCTCAGTTCTATAGGGAAAAAAAATCCTCCTGTGGCTCCTATATGCAGGGACTGTAAAATCTAAACGTAAGAAGAAAAAACTTAAGAAAACCTATTTCCCATTTCGTTTGCTTTTATTATAAAATATTTCAACAAAAATTACCATTTTGACCTTTATGGAGGAGAGGCAGTTGTGTGGATTAAATCTAGGTCCTCATGCATAAGGCAAGTGCTCTACCATTGAGTTATGATCTCAGCCCTAATTTTGACCATTACTGGCCAGTTAAGAGTTTAGTGATATTAAGTATATTTGCATTGCTTTTGTTTGTTTGTTTGTTTGTTTGTTTTTCAAGTCAGGGTTTCTCTGTGTAGCCCTGGCTGTCCTGGAACTCACTCTGTAGAGCAGGCTGGTCTTGAACCCACTGAGATCCGCCTGCCTCTGCCTCCCAAGTGCTGGGACTAAAGGCATGTGCCACCACCACCTGACTCACATTGCTTTTTCAATGGAAACCATTTTGTTCACTTGACCTGAAAGCAGCTAACATGAAAATGCCCAGACACACAATCTCCACCTACCACAGGCTGCTGTTTTTTTTCTTGAAAAGACAGTCCGCTGTCCTGATGACCATCACTCGGGCATCTTTCCTTCAGTGTAATTTGCGTACCAGCATAAAGTCTTTTGTCCTGAAATGCAAAGTCATAAAAATGAATGGTTTTAAAAAATATAAGAACTGAGTCCATGAAAGAAAAGATAAAAGAAACAGCGTTTAAATATGGGCTTTAAACTAGCTGCTGCCACTCACGCATTCGCTGCGGCTCCTCAGGCTACTCCCGTTACCTCTGTTGATTCCAGTTGTTAGCTCTGTAGTAGCAGGACAGTACAACCCACTTCTCAGAGTTGTTGGAACTAACTAAAGACTGCCAAGGAAGTGCCCGGCACCAGCTGTTCCTCACTGGAGGCTTTGAAGATAAGGGGAAGACTGAGTCTACAAAAGGAACAACTTGTGAAATTGTCCTTCAAAAAATAAGGACATGGGGCTAGAGAGATGACTGGGTAGCTAGGAGCATTTGCTTCTCTCGCAAAGGACCCAGGTTCTGTTCCCAGCACTGGCATGGTGGCTCACCACCATCTATCACGCAAGTTCCAGGGGATTCTAACCCCCCCTTCTGGCCTCTATGGGTACTGCATGCATGTGGTGCTCTTCCATCCATGTAGGCAAACACTCATACACATCAAAATAGATGAGAGAGAGAGAGAAATGGGGCTCAAGAGATGACCGCAGTTAGAAGTATTTGCTATTCTTATAAAGGGCCTGTGTTCAATTCCCTGCACCTATGTTTGATAGCTCACAACGGCCTGTAGCTCTGAGCCCAGGGAGACTGGCTTCTGACCTCTATGAACACAGGCACTCTCGTACATATGCTCACATGTAGACACACACATGCATACGATTTGAGATGAATATAAAAGATGAAGATATGTATGGTAAAAACTAGTAAGCATTTTTTTCTGTCGTGTTTTTGCCATGACTAGGTGTAGAGTAGAACCAGTGACATTTGGAAAAATGAATATCAAAACCTTCACTCAATCCTCTCTAGAAGAGAGGCTCCCAGCAAGTCAATGGTGAACAATGAAGCCAAATCTTGATGCCCTGCATCCAAGTGGCTTTTAGGTAACTATTGAGTGAGAGGGACCAAACAGTAAATAACCCACTGCAAGGTAGTGTCATCACTCCATGCCCAAGGTACACAGATGGAGTCCGGTTACAGGAAGTGAAGTCCCTCCCCTCCTCAGCATGGACAACAGCAGTATTCTTGTTGGCAGGAGCTCTTGGCTTAGGGCAGTCTTGGGTTTTCCTACAGTTTATTTGGAGCCTTCTTGTCCACATTTTAGTGCGAACTCACTAGAGGGCTCTGCTTGATGACGTGTGGCTCCGATGTGCTTTGCCTCTTTGGTTTACATTCTGGACCCTCAGCTAAAAGGCAATTGGGAAAGAGAGACACAGATGCCACCTGGTTTCCAGGAAAAGGAACGTTTCAGCTGGGAGGCTGAAGACAGCAGGTATTTAAAAAATGCGAGTATGGCTGGGCAGTGGTGGCACATGCTTTTAATCCCAACATGCAGGAGGCAGAGGCAGGTGGATCTCTGTGAGTTCGAGGCCAGCCTGGTCTACAAAGTGAGTTCCAGGATAGCCAAGGCTGTTACATAGAGAAACCCTGTCTCAAAAGAAGGGAGGGAGGAAGGAAGGAAGGAAGGGAGGGAGGGAGGGAGGGAGGTGG
>PVIU01004596.1:0-26623 GCA_004026605.1 Ondatra zibethicus
GAGGGAGGGAGGGAGGGAGGGGAGGGAGGTAGAGAGGGAAGTCACCTGTGGAGACCAGTGCTGGGTGGGCCCTGAATTTCAATTTCTCTATTTCAAGAAGAGATGATTTTCTCCACCTACGCTGAGATTTTCCAGATGGAGACCGCAGAGCTATGAAAACAGGGATGAAGGCAATCGCTCTGTAGACCTAGGGCAGTGAAAAGAAACGAGAAAAAGGTGGGAAGAAAATTCAGTGTAGTAGAGAGGAAGGACAGCCTTTCCCTCAGAAAACCAAGGACAGAAAATAAATAAATAACTGAAAAGAAAAGAAAATCAAGGATGGTTTCCCAAGCCTCATCAGTCCTCAACACCTTACCAGCTAGGGTTCTTTTCTCTCTCTAGACGTGGTTGAACAAAGGAAGGTTTGGGACTGTGGTTAGGAAAGCCAGTTTCAGCTAGACGGGTCTATAATGGGAGTTTCCAAAGAGTCAGACAGATGGGACCAGTCAACATAAGCCCAGAACAAGCTTTGCTGAGGGATTGCTGATTTGGCTGCTTGTTCGTTTGTTTGTTTGTTTTCCAGCACAGTTTTGTTGAGTTCCTACAAAGTGCTAAGCACTGTGGTTTCAAGTTCATTCCACAGACAGGGAGTGGCACCCTTGTGGCCTCCTGAGAAAGTTGGATGAGGAGCTGGCTACATGTATGTTTCATGTTATTAATGTGTGGATCAAGACCATTCTGGGAGTGCAACCCAGGGACACTCGGTATGAGAACACTGGTCCTTCTCGCCCTGATGGCCATCATTGCTTGAGGTCAACATGAGCTTCAAAGGTTCACTCCAGTGCATTGTACCCCTCCAACCTGGAGCTGACTTCCTCTTATCCCAACCCACTCTAGCTCTGATTTCTCTGCCCATCCAGAAGGAATGAAAGGCTCCAAGAGTGGGGTTCGCCCTGCCTCCCCACTCCCAACATAGCCTCCCCAGCCACAAGGGATGCATCTTCCTTCAGATCTCTCCTGTCAGGCTTTGGATCTCCTGTCAACTCCATGCTCTTCAAAAATAAATAACTAACAAGAATAATAACTTATTTTCTGAGGTCGCCACGGTGAAGCAGTATGAACTGGAAAGGAGAAGAGGTTGGACCAGACAGAGTCTTTGGTCATCAAGCTAGACTTGAGCATTACTGAGCATAATTCTCTCTTTATGATCTAGAAAATAAAACTTATTCAAGGAGGTAGACTGAAGGGAGAAGACAAAGATTCTGGGTGGACAGGCTGCCAAACACTCATGAGCAATCAGAATATTCCACCAGAAGACCCAGGGTGGCTGTGTGACTGTCCTAAAAATGAGGACAGATAGAAATTCATGCCCAGAACAACAAACAACAACCAACAGGCAACAGTTAAAGGACTGTGTGCATGTTAGTCAGTTGATTAATATGTATAATAACTAACGTAATCATTAACATACTAGTTAGTTTGTTTTTCACTGTGTCTATTCACTGCACATAGTACCCTGTTATACAAGGAGATCTTCATACAAGTACATATTGCGTATTGAAAATATTCCCCATGCTCTCAAACCTTCTGCTTTCTCTCCTCCCCCTACTCTAGCACACCAGTGTCTCCTGTCCCCTCAACAGCTTCACTTTTACTTTCAGATCACATATACATACACAATTTTATGTATCTGTACAAAATCCAGGAAGCACAGACCGGAGAGATGGCTCAGTGGTTAAAAATGAACACTACTCTTACAGAGAACCTGAGTTTAGTTCCCGGCACCTCTATGGGAGAGCTCACAACCCCCTGCAGCTCCAGCTCCGGGGAATACTATACCTCTGGCTTCCTTGGGCACCTGCATTCATATGCATGTATACACACACACACACACATTTAAAAATAATATTAATAAAAATAAATCTTTAAAAATCTAGAAGTCAGCCAGATGGTGGTGGCGCACCCTCAGGAGGCAGAGACAGGCAGATCTCTCTAAGTTCAAGGCCAGCCTGGTCTATGGAGTGAGTTTCAGGACAGTCAAGACTACACAAAGATACCCTGTCTCAAAAAACATACAAAACAAAAACAAGCAAGCAAAAAAAACAAAAAAAAAAACAAAAAAAAAAAAACCTAGAAGTCACAAAATAAGAGCCCCCTGAAACTTAATGTGATTACATTCACTTGAATGTGTTTTCCTGGAAAGGACACAATTTCATTCTTTAGACTGAAAAGCTTCCACTGTGCACATATACTATGTTTCCTTTACCACACCCCTGTTGGACACGTGGCTTGGTTCGCTAACCTTGCTATCGGGAAAGCATGTTGAGATGCAAGTTCCTGTGTGATTTCTTGACTTGGAGTCTTGGGTAACGACACAGGTATTTGTATCTTATTTTAAACATCCGTTCTGCGAGAATAGATAGAAAAGGAGTGGAAGCTTATAAGCTGAGGTGTAGGGCTAGGGGGTGTCCATAAGAGTCATGGAAGAAGAGGCCCAATGGCCGTTAGCAAGGGTTTTCTTTCTTTTTTTGTTTAGTTTTTGGGGTTTGTTTTTGTTTTGTTTTGAGACAGGGTTTCCCTGTAGCTTTGGAGACTGTCCTGGAACAAGCTCTTGTAGACGAGGCTGGCCTCAAACTCACAGAGATCGGCCTGCCTCTACCTCCCAAGTGCTAGGATTAAAGGCATGTACTGGCCAGGTGTATTTTTTAAAGTATACAAAAACAGGTAAAAGAGTTTGCTTGGGGTTCTTAAGAAACTGCCTGCCCTTGACGCTGTGAGGTTTTCTGTGCAAGTCAAATCAAGCTGCCTTCTCTTCCAAGCACTGAGTCCTATCCTTCCTCTCTCCCAGATCCTGAAGACCAAGGAGTCCTGGGGCCTCCCCAGGAAATATGCAAGAGCTTACCTAAGCCCAAATGATACTGGCCCCCCTACCTTTATGTTTCTTGAATTCTTTCTAGTGAGGGCTGCAGTGTCTCCTCCAGGAAACTAGGTCTTACATTCTACTTTGGTGCAATTTAAGAAGGAAGGAATGATTGACCACATACTTGGTAACAAAATAAATCTCAACAGATACAAAAAAAAAAGTTGGAATAACTTGCTGTGCCTTTTCAGGTCATCATGGCTTAAAGTTAGAATTCAACAACAACTAATTGCAGAAAGCCCACAAATTCATGGATATCTTCTACAAATTCCAACACCACTTCATGACAAAGGTCTTGGAGAGAGTAGGGATATAAGGAACATGCCTAAACATAATAAAGGTAATATGCAGCAAGCCAACAGCCAACATTAACCTAAATGGAGAAAAATTCAAAGTGATCCTATTGAAATCAGGAACAAGATAAGGCTGTCCACTCTCTCCATATCTATCCAATATAATACTTGGTGTTCTTGCTAGAGCAATAAGAAAACAAAAGGAGATCAAGGGGATCCAAATTGGAAAAGAAGAAGTCAAACTCTCACTATTTGCTGATGATATGATAGTATACATAAGTGACCCCAAAAATTCTACCAGGGAACTCCTACAACTCATAAACACCTTCAGTCATGTAGCAGGATACAAGATTAACTTAAAAGAATCAGTAGCTCTCCTATATACAGATGATAAATGGACTGAAGAAGAAATTGGAGAAATATCACTCTTTACAATAGCCACAAATAACATAAAGTATCTTGGGGTAACTCTAACTAAACAAGAGGACCTGTATGACAAGAATTTGTCAGCATCTAATGAGATGATCATGTGTGGTGTGTTTTTTTTTTCAGTTTGTTTTCATATGTTGAACCATCCCTACATCTCTGGGATGAAGCCTATTTGATCATGGTGGATGATTTTTCTGATGTGTTCTTGGATTCAGTTTACCAGTATTTTATCAAGTATTTTTGCATCAATGTTCATGAAGGAGATTGGCCTGTAATTCTCTTTCTTAGCTGTGTCTTTGAGTGGTTTGGGTATCAGGGTAATTGTAGCCTCATAGAAAGAGTTTGGCATTGTTCCTTCTGTTCCTATTGTGAGGAACAATTTGAGGAGTATTGGTATTAGTTCTTCTTTGAAATTCTGGTAGAATTCTGTGCTGAAACCATCTGGCCCTGGGTTTTTTTGTTTGTTTGTTTGTTTGTTTTTTGGTTTTTCTTGGTTGGGAGACTTTTGATGACTGTTTCTATTTGCTTAGTGGTTATAGGTCTATTTAATTTGATTATCTGATTTAATTTTGGTATTTGATACTTATCCAGAAAATTGTTTATTTCCTTTAAGTTTTCCAATTTTGTGGAGTAGAGGTTTTTGAAGTATGATCTGATGATTCTCTGGACTTTCTCCGTGTCTGTTGTTATGTATCCCTTTTCATTTCTGATTTTGTCAATTTGGATATTCTCTCTCTGCCTTTTTGTTAATTTAGATAAAGGTTTGTCTATCTTGTTGATTTTCTCGAAGAATCAATCAACTCCTTGTCTCATTGGTTCTTCGTATTGTTTTCTTTGTTTCTATTTTGTTGATTTCAGCTCTCAACTTGATTATTTCCTGTTGTCTAGTCCTCCTGGGTGAGTTTACTTCTTTTAGTTCTAGAGCTTTCAGGAGCTCTGTTAATTCGCTAGTGTGGGATTTTCCCAGTTTCTTTATGTTGGCATTTAGTGCCATGAATTTTCCTCTTAACACTGCTTTCATTGTGTCCCATAAGTTTGGGTATGTTGTGTGGTCATTTTCATTGAATTCTAGGAAGTCTCTAATTTCTTTCTTTATTTCTTCCTTGGCCCAGTGGTGATTCAGTTGAGCATTGTTCAGTTTCCACGAATTTGTGGTCTTTCTGCAATTAGTTGTTGTTGAATTCTAACTTTAAGCCATGATGACCTGAAAAGACACAGCAGGTTAGAATTAACATAGTAAAAACAGCAATTTTAACAGAAGCAATCTACAGATTCAATGCAATATCCATCAAAATCCCAGCAAAATTCTTCACAGATCTCTAAGGAACAATACTCAACTTCATATGGAAAAACAAACAAACAAACAAACAAAAAACACCTAGGAGAGCCAAAACAACCCTGTACAGTAAAGAAACTTCTAGAAGCATCATAATCCCTTACTTCAAACTCTACATAGAGCTACAGTAATGAAAACAACCTGGTATTAGCATAAAAACAGAGAAAAGGACCAATGGAATCAAATCAAAGACTTGGATATCAATCTACACACCTTATGAACACCTGATTTTTAACAAAGAAGCTAAAATTATAAAATGGGAAAAAATAAAGCATCTTCAACAAATAGTGCTGGCATAACTGGATGTCAGTGTGTAGAAGAATGCAGCAAGAGCCATTTCTATTGCTATGCATGAAACTCAAGTCCATGCTGATCAAGGACCACAACACAAAACCAACCACACTGACCCTCACAGAAGAGAAAGTAGGAATCAACTTTGAATGCATGGGCACAGGAGACCACTTCCTAAATATAACTCCAGTAGCACAGATACTGAGAACAATAATTAATAAATGGGACCTCCTGAAATTGAGAAGCTTCTATAAGGCAAAGGACATGAGCAACAAGACAAAATGGCAGTCAGAATGGGAAAAGAACTTCACCAACCCTACATCTGACAGAGGACTGATCTCCAAAATATTCAAAGAACTCAAGAAACTAGACATCAAAAGAACAAATAATCCAATTTAAAAAATGGGGTACAGCTCTAAACAGAAAACTCTTAACAGAGGAATCTCAAATGGCTGAAAGACACTTAAAAAAATGTTCAACATCCTTAGCCATAAAAGAAATACAGATCAAAATAACTCTGAAATTCCATCTTACACCTGTCAGAATGGCCAAGATCAAAAACACTGATGACAGCTTATGCTAGAGAGGATATGGAGTAAGGGGAACATTCCTGCATTGCTGTGGGGAATGCAAACTGATACAACCACTTTGGAAATCAGTACGGAAGTTTCTCAGAGAATTAGGAACCAACCCACCTCAAGACCCAGTAATACCACTTTTGGGCATATACCCAAGGGATGCTCAATCATACTACAAGGACATTTGTTCAACTATGTTCATAGCAGCTTTATTCATAATAGGCAGAACCTAGAAACCATATAGATGCCCTTCAACCGAAGAATGGATAAGGAAAATGTGGTACATTTACACAATGGAGTACTACTCGGTGGGAAAAAAAAATGACATCTTGAAATTTGCAGGCAAATGGAACTAGAAAAAACCATCCTGAGTAAAGTAACCCAGAACCAGAAAGACAAATATACGTGCCACTCATAAGCAGATATTAATGTAAAGCAAAGGATAACCAGTCACAACTAGAGAAAACCTAGACAACAAAAGAAACCTTAAGAGAGAATACATAGATCCACCTAGGAAGGAGAAAAAGATAAGATTTCCTGAATAAATAGGGAGTATGGGGAACAGGGGGAGTGGAAAGGGAGAGGGGAAGATGGAAAGAAGTGGGGGGAAATGTATAGATCAATAAAAACAGTTAAAATAAAAAACTAAAGAAAGAACTTTTTTAAAAAGAAGGAAGGAAAATGGAAAGAAGGAAGGAAGGAAGGAGGAAAAAGAATAAAAACCAGCCTAAACCCCTCCCTAATTCCTCTGTGTAATTTCCATGGAAATCTGCTGATTCCCCCTCTAACTTGGGGAGGATCTGGGAGAGTTTAGAGTACTGGAAAGAATGTGATCAAAAGATATTGTGTGAAAAAATTAACATAATAATAAAAATATTCTGCCTTGGTAGGGTGTGATGGCACATCTCTGTAATGCAGCACTCTGAGTTTCAAACAGAAGAATTTCAGGTTGCACATCAATTTGGGGGTACATAGTAGAGTCCTACATGACTGAATAAAAGCGTAAGTAAATAAATGAAACATTTGGAGAATAACTAGTTTCGGGCTAGCTTGGTCTAGATTATCTACTGAGATTCAGTTCCAGAAAACCCCCCAAAACCTGGACCTCCAGCCAGTACCAAACTGCCTTGCTAGCATCATCTCCTGACCCCCAGAAGTCGATTATACCCTCCAGACTCAGAGAAAAGGGTGTTTCCATCCTTCTGACATGGTTTCCACTCTTGTTTCTTCCATTGCAACAGCCTCACATGGAGAATCTAGCAGTACCTTCAAACAAAAAGCTTGTCAAAAGCCAAGACAAAACAACAAAGGCAGAAAGCAAAATGGATTCCATCCAGAACTAACCCCAAAATATCAGAGTCTTATGTGTGGAGATGAGGATAAACAGATGCCTCTCATCTCGACAAATGAAAGGTCACTCTCAGACAGCACAGAGTAATTATTAAATAACTTCCTCCATTTGTTCAGGATCAGTTGCGACCTCATTACCTGGATCCGAAGACAATATCTCTAAGTCCTGGGCATAAATCCAAAAAGGTCATTAATAACAGAAGAGTCCCCAAATTTGCAGGAAAAGGAAAACCAGCTCTAATTGAGGAAGCAAAGTGTTCCATCCAGACCTTTGCATCCACAGTCGCCTTGGCAATGGCAATCTGCTTCCCTAGGCACTCTTGGCTGTTGGACAAACGGCCGCTAATACTGTTGATTCATCTCAAGCCTCATGAGTCTGAGGATGTCACAGGCAGGGTATTACACTGACTTGAGGGTGGTTTTCTTATTGTTATTTCTCATGACTTCAGGTCAGAGACAAGGGATTGGGAGCAGAGGTTCAGATCGCTGGCACTTTGCCCTGATCACTCGGTAGGTAGAGCCAGGTGAGGAGCTAGGTGCCCTGCCACAATTGAGTCCCTGATCCCTGATCTTGGCTTTCCAGATCCGCCTGGATCTGGATCATAAATCAACTCATCCTGGGGTTTGGAATTAAGAGGGTAGTCCCTCTCCTTAAACTACCTTGAATTAATCTATTCATCAATCAACAGGCAACCTTGAACTGCTCCCTTCCAGCTGAGTCCTGCTGACCAGGAGGCGCCGGACTCCTAGGGAAAAACTAGACTTTTTGCTAACCGGCAGAGGAGAGCCAAAACCATGGCACTCTCACTTCCTCACCTTCTGTCTTCTTTATCCTTCAAGCCGTGCAGTACAATAGCACAGACTTTAAGGTTAGGCTCTGGAGTCAAGCCAAGTAGAACCTGCCACTCACCCACTGGAGGGCTTAGGCACAGCTCCAAGCCTCCATCCCTCGACTGCAAAATGTGTTGTCATCTTTGCCCTGCTTTCCCAAGAGTGCCAAAAGATGTAGGGTGTCAGAGATGAATGGGCTGGGGGTCTCTTCCATATCATTGACCCTACCTCATCTTCTTTTGGGAGCCTTAATCATCTTCACTCCAAACTCTGTAGTGATTGCAGACTGTGAGCTCCCGGGGTTCTGGAAATAGCCACTGTATATCAACACGCCATGCCATACAAGCCAAACTATTTGAGGTCATGAAACATCCTAGGGAAATAGTCCACCCCAGAAAGCCTGGAGGATCATGACACTGGTCCTCTCAGGTTACTGCCATGAATGCATCTGAGGGATCCAATTAAGCTCTGAACATCCCATTACCACTCTCAGCGCCAAGCATCAGGGGCACCAGCCTAGACCCAGGGTGGCCCCCAAATGTATCTGATAATTAAAGCAATTTCTGCCCTGGCTGATCCCACACACACGCCATCAATCTCTCCCATTACTGGAGAGGCAAACAATAAATAATTTAATAACTTGAGTTGAATAGAATCTGGTTCCAAAACAAAGCATTTTAATTCTCCGGTGTGCTTGCTTTCAGCATTACTGTAATTCCATTTCCCTTCCCTTGACTGGGCCTTTTGCTGCTTTTTAGGCTTCTCGTATTTCTCCCCAAGTTTTCCCCATGGGGCCCTGACAGCTGCATTATAGCAGGGCCTGGCAGCTAGCATGACATCACTCGCTGTTCAGATCAGCAGTGGTTGGGCTCATTAGCCTAGGAAGCTGCCTTCTGCCTTGAAGGCCATGGAGACCCATCCATGCAGCTGCGGGCGCGACAGCTGTGCTGGACATCAGTGCCCTCTCCCTTTCCCATCATCCTCTCCTGCCATTTCCTGAGACCGTCCGATCTCTGGCAGCCCCGGTTATGAAGAAAGGCCTGGAAAAGGAGGCAAACATCAGAGGGTGTGACAGGTGATTAGCCCTTGCCCCCTTGCCTTGGAGAGTTGTGTCTGATTTTTCATCATGCTCCCTCTTGGCTCTAGGGCATGGAGACAAGTCTACAAGACACCCTGAGTCTAGGAGACACCCCTAAACTCTAAAGAGAGATTAGTCTTTGTTACCTTTTGAAGGATAGTCAGGACTAAGACAAACACATACCAAGGAAAGTCTCCCTGCCTTGTCCTCCCAGCCCTGCCCCCACCCACCATCCTCCATCTTTCTTTCTTCCCAGCAACCAGAATGGAATATGCTGATCCAAAAGTCTGGTGCCCTTGCCTGAAGCCAGGGGGCCAAGGAGCAGCAGCTGCTGGGGAGGAGCGGGGCAAAAGGCAACGTACCAGTGGAGCTTTCGCTTAAATAAAGAGCAGGGAAGCATTGTGCTCCATTGATTACAATTTTTTTTTCTGAATGTTGTGACATTTGCAGGAAGGCTAATTTATTCAAGCATGGAAATCTTTAAAAACTTAATTAAGTTATTTCTGTGATTTTCCATGCCTTATTGTTTCGAGTTCACATTTACTTTCATCCTTGTTAATAAAAAAATAAAAAAAAAGTGGGGAGGGAGTAGTGAGGGAAGAAAGAGAAGAAATGATCCCTCCCCACACTTCCTGGACTGGGCTTGATGCTCTGATCTCCAGCATGAGGCTTCAGAGTGGCAGGACTTACAGAATTAGGATGTCTCCTTCCCGGTCAGGCCCCGGGCCACGCTCCCTTGGAGATGGGTGTTGGACTACTGCAGGCATTGGCATAGGTCCAGGTAGGCGTGAACCGTGGTGTGGATCTAGCAAGAGACAATGCTGACACCCTGCCATTTGATGGCTGTCCTACAAAGCATGGGATGGAATGACTTAGGTGGCATGAAAAGAGACAAGAGCAGACAGAATTCAGGCAGCACCCCCCCCCCCGCAAGAGCCAGACATCATGCCAGGCAGCCATGCTCCTTAGAAATACAGGCATGACTATTGCTTTTCTTTCTAGATGGGACCCAAAGTCCCTAGGACTTATGTCTACCCCTGTCTCCTGCAGGTAGTGCTACCGATACCCACGGAACCTCATTTAGTGACAGATTCAATGTTGATCCTACCTGGGTTGCTAGAGTCAGTAGGCTATCTCACTCAGATGATGAGGTAGATACGGGACAGGGTCCAAAAAAAGACCTAGAAGAAAAACAGTCAAGATTCCTACCAGAAAAATCAAGTCTATGCTGTCAGAGACTAGGTAGAGCTATCCTGCACTAAACATTCTTTTAAACAAAGGTGCACATGACAGGAGTCTGAGGTCAAAGTGGTTCCACAGTGGATGACATGTGATGGGAGGCTGAGTGGAAAAGAAGGCCACTAGAGACTTTGAGGCTGGCATGGGGTCTCGTTAGGACAGGTGGAAACAATGACTCTCAGCTGCCAACACAGAAAGACAAAGGAGGGACATTTAAGCACAGGGCAATGGGCAGAGTCCAGGCTGTGCTATGTCCTCCTCTAGTGGGTTTGTCTAGTAAAAACCTTCATGAAGGTGACTGACCCAGAGCAGACAAGAATCAAAACTCTCTATTGGGGGAGGGGTCCCTTTGGATATTCTTCATTGATGTCCTTGATCCCAACCCCTCCCTCCCTTCTCTGGAGACCCTACTCTTTGAGGAAACAGAAAATATTCCTATTACTTTCACAGGCCTACGCATTCTGTCCCAGTCCCTAAATGTATTCTCTACTCTAAGTCATAAGCTTGACTTCCCCTGCTAGGACCAGAACCCAGGTCATCTGTATTCCAATGACATTTGCATGTATTATTTTTAAGTCATTAGTCTCTGCCTGATATTCCGAGTCAAGAAGTTTAATAGGAGAAATTTATGGCTTGTCTCCTCCAATCAACACAATAATTCATGGTTGTGTTGTGCGTGCTACACTAATGGAGATTGCTTTCAACTGGGTGTTGGGTGTTTCAACCCTCCTTTAATTCATTAGCCAGTTCCTCCTGAAGTACTGAGAGGAAGGCAGCTATTTCCCTCTATCCAGGCTGGCTGCTAACACTGTGGGTCTCCAAGTGGGGTCCCTAAGAGGCCTGCAGGTGGTCTGCCTGCTAAGCCAAATGGAAAGTTATACAAAGTGCTTTTTCTTCAAGCAGATCTCCAGAGCAGATTTGAATCTACATTATAAAGGCTCAAATTGAACATTTTCAAAACTATAAGCACCTTAATGGTTATTTTACATCTGCAAAAGTTTCTGGAGATTATTTTAAGGGATTTGTACTGGCAAGAGATAGGGGTGCAATACCTGGAGCCCAGGCCCTCTGTTGCTGAGGATGGCTGACAGTGAGGTGAGAGTCTGCTTGTATAGGTTATCTGGGCATTAATTAGCCCCTTAATTAAAGCAACTGAAGTGGAAGTGCCATGGTTTAGCTGTCAGCCCACCCATCTCTTTTCAGGGTCAGCGGTAAACAAAGAAGGCCCTCGCCCTCAGAAGACTCCACCTACTTTCATGGGTAGCAATGCGGATCTGTACCATGTTTAAGGTGTATCGCTCCAAGCCTGAACATTCTGCATGGAACCCAAGCTTATCCCCTATGAGCTTGACAACCAGGGGAGAGTGCCTCCAAGCCTCCATAGGTGAGGGAAGAGAAAACAGCAGCAGCCAAACAGAAGATGCTCTGGGCATGTTAGCCTTCGCTGAATTTGTTCCATGACAAGGGGAATGAGAGTAGGGATCTCTAAGCCCACTGAATCCTCACTCTGTCATGCCCAGCTCTCTTCTGTGCATTCATAGAAAGAAACACTATCAAAGGCGTGGGTGAGTCAGTTAGTGCTCCAATTCCATCAACACCGTCATAGGCCCTTGAATCAGATGTTTAGTTCCTGGGATGGCTCACTGGCCCTCTGGTAAACTGTTCTTGCTTTCTACGTGCCCTACCTTGCTCCGTCCAGATTGAAGGCAGCGCCATACCATCTGATGGCCCTCCATACTTTCCATGTGTTGTGCCCTCTTCACATTAGAACAAGATCTGAGCCCTTTGTCTTTGATTTTCCTCCTCAGACATTACAACCTAGACTCTAGAATTCTCCACCTTCTTCATCTTACTTCCTCCTTTGCTCCATTCCTCTATTTGAGTGGTATACACTCAAAACATCTAAGGGCTTGTAGAGACAAAACACTGGATTGGGCCCAGTGCAGCTGTCTCAGTGGGTCTTGGGTAGGACCTAAGACTGTTTTCCTAACAAGTTCCCAAGTCATAAGGAACTCATTGCCTGGCATTAGTCATGTCTACTCCTCCAGGCAGTTTTTGAGCACGTTTGTGAGCCTCTTTCTGTGTTAGACACCCTAGGTTGCTCAGGTGGAAGGTCTCCCCATTCCCTCAGAACGCCAGAGCACGCCAGGCTCAGCCACTCCCTCCCAAGCTTCTTTCCTCTCTGCCAGCGGCCTGCTGTCTCTCCTGTTCCCCCACTTCCGTGTCCTTCTCATCCATCTCTGTCAGCCAGATTCTCACATCCTCTGGCACCTCTCCACAGTCCTCATCCGTCTAGCTGGGTGGATATTTACATTTCTAAAGCCCAATGTGTTTTCATGATTCTTCCTCCTTCAGCCAAACAAGGATTTGCCTCTCAAATCTCCTCACAGGCTTGGGGGGGGGGGGAGGCGGTGAGCTGTACCTACTCTGAGGAATCTCTCTGGAGGCTGCTTACTCTTTGAGAACAAAGAGTGATCCCAGAAGGAAGAGGTAGCAAGCAAGCCCCGGCTGTACCTTTGACCACAAATCTCTTTGGCCTGCTCCTACTCAGGGGCAAACTAGAAAATAAACAGGCCATTTGGTTGGGTCCTATTGATCCTTTTTAATCATACTGGGCTGACTTGGAAACACTCCCGGAGGCCCCATCACCAGCACTTATTCGCAATTCTTAACAAAAGAATGTATGTATTATCATATAGATAGATAGATAGATAGATAGATAGATAGATAGATAGATAGATAGATAATGTATAGATCTATATTCCTCCCTAGAGCATGCACCCTTTAGGTTTTTTGTTTTGTTTTGTTTTATTAGTTGAGGTAGGGTCTCATGTAGCCCAAGCTACCCCAAACTCAATACATAGCAAAGGATGACCGTGAATGTTTCTGAGCGTGCCTCTGTGCCCCATGCATGCTGTGCTGGGGGTGGGACCCAGGGCATTGTGCGCGTTAGGCAGGCACTACGCCAACTGAGTTCCATCCCAGCAAGCATGTACCTTTGATCCCTGAGAAGTGGGATGATGGGCGGTAGAGATGGAGAACATGGACCCTGGTAGGAATTGAATCCCAGCTCGGATCCTGGTGGTCACACCTAAGTACCACATCGCAGTCAACTTCAGTGTCCCCACCTGCACCATGGGCGTGGACTCCAATGTCCAAAGAACTAAATGGAATGACCGCCTAGCATTTACTCACACTCCTGCCTCCCATCACCCTCCATGTGAGCCACACCCTTGGAGCCTCTGAGTCTGGGGACAGATTGAAATGAATCACTTTCTAGTCCCTAGACTAGAGAACCTAGAGTTCTTAGGTAGACAACAGTCATTCTCCATTTTGCTCAGGGCAGTCAATCCCCCAGCACTTAAGTTAAAAGCTTTGTGCCTTCGGTTTTTGTCTTGTTTTGTTTTTTAAATAGAAAAAAAAAAAAAACCCTTTTCTTGTCTGTCCAGTGTTTTTCCAGCAAAACAGCAAGTCAGCAGCAAGATTCTCCTTAGTCAGCAGAGCATCTGTTTCTGTGGGAGAAAGTTGGGGACTTGAGGAGCCTCTAACAAGAAGGGAAATAAGGTGCTGCCAATTTTCTAGGTCGCCCAAGATTCTGGGCAAATTTATTTTTTTTTTAACATTCCTTCTTCTCCCCCTCTTCTGCTCACCTCCACCCCTGGAAGCTTCCTAAAAGGCAAGCCAAAGGCCTGAAGACACCTACGTAGGAAGAGGGCTTTATGAAATCCATTACCTTGCATGCTAACCTGAAAAAAATATATAAACAAAAATAGAAATGAAAAAAGCATGGCTGGGAGATGGCTCTATTGGTAAAGTTCTTTCTAGGCAGGGATGAGGACCTTCAGTGCAATCCCTAGCATCTGAGTTAAGACAGAGATGGGGACAGTGGCCTGAGGCTGGGAGGCAGGTTATCCCTAATGCAGCCTGATCAGTGAACTTCAGATCCTCATGAGAGTTTCTGTCTCCAAAGAGATGACACCCACCCAAGGCTTACCTACACATGCAGGCACACACACGGGGGGGGGGGGGATCGTTTCTTCTAGCCATGGGCGGGGATTCCATGGACACTCTGACAGAAGCTGGGCCATATCTTTGAGGACTTATCTCCAAGGGCCTCATTATCTGGCTTCCACAGCAGAGAAAATAGGGGTTCCATCACCATCCACCCACCACCCGCCAAGATGATTTTTGGGAATGTCCTATCCAAAAGGATTTAGGTCACCAATCACAAACAAGTGCATACCGAACCATTCTACCCCCTGAGCCAGCCTCACTAGCATTCTGGCTGTGTCACCGTGACCATGGACCA
Organism: Ondatra zibethicus; assembly: GCA_004026605.1. Classification (NCBI taxonomy): domain Eukaryota; kingdom Metazoa; phylum Chordata; class Mammalia; order Rodentia; family Cricetidae; genus Ondatra; species Ondatra zibethicus. The sequence continues at coordinate 14,634 of PVIU01004596.1, forward strand.
TACAGTGAACAGTGTAAGAAGTCCATCACAGTATATCCGCCAGAGTGGCCAGCCTTCAGTATGGCTGCTGGGCCTAGTTGTTCTCAGCCACCAAAAATCCGGACATCGGGCTCCACACAGACATTGGTGTGAAGAAAACAACAGGTAGTGGACCAGACAGGATTGATATAAGAACCAGGCTTTCCCACACTGAACAAGCAGGCACTCTATTAAATCTCACAGCACATCCATTACCTCATCTAGGAGATGGATGGACATCGCAAAGTTCACTTCAATGCATCAGTAGTAGACATTCCACCCCTAGAGGCCCTGCCCAACGCAGTGTGGCTCTTAGGACTATTTTAAATAGCCATAGTATAAGCAAGCCCACATCATGTCCAATTCCAGGCAAGGTCATACTCAGTGTTCCAAGCACCTTCAGTCAAAACTGGCACCAGCATGTGGAAAGCCAGGTCCCAAATGTCTGAAAGCATGTGCCTGTTCCTTCTGGCTGATCCCCAACTATATTTGTATTCCTCTGCTGTCGGCAAGCCGGTGCATATGGAATACATTTTCTTTGGGTGTCTCGCCATTAAGGTTTTCATTTCTGCTTAGCGTCAGGGACTTTGCACATCACTGGCCTTCCAGTGTGCTAAGCCCGCCTTTGTGTGGCCTCACTTTGTTCTCTCATTTCCTGATCAGCCAGGAAGCATTCCTAAGCAAGAGTTCTGGGAGGAGGGCTTTTGCTCGGCATATCACTATGCTGGGTTTTGGGGAATGATGAAATAAATACCTCCTACTACATGGATCTCTCTCTCTCTCTCTCTCTCTCTCTCTCTCTCTCTCTCTCTCTCTCTCCCTCCCTCCCTCCCTAGTATTGATGGCTGCCTGGTCAAATTCAGCTTTCTTTGTCCAGGCTCTGGCTCTCCCTATGGGTGAATATGCTAAGCTCTTCCAATAAACACAAATAAATTAGCCTCCGTGTTTGAAGCTTATGCTGTCAGAAAGCTGAGCATGAATCTGGAAAGGCAGTGGTCACCTTGAAAGAATGCTGGTAAAAGTGTAGGATGGGCAAAGTCACCGATTAACAGAGGTATACATTAGTCTAGCAGTCTGACAGTGGGCTTGTGAAGGACAGAAGAAAGGAGGGCATTTGACCCGCACATAGCAAGAACCTTTGAAGCAATGATTCTGCATCTGAGATGTCAAGGGTGGGGGTGCACCTTCATAATTTCAGCACTAGGGAGGCTGAGATGGAAGAACTGTGAAGCTAAGTTAGCCTGGGACACTGAGCAAGATCTTTTCTCCAAAAAAATTGGAACAAAGAGAAAGAATGAAATAAGAGAGAGAGAAAAAAAACGCCTTAAGAAAATAATTAAAACTGTCTTCAGAGATTACTGTTAAACAAAGATGTTCGATGCAGTGATGACTATAATGGTTCAATTTTACAGCTGATCAGAAATTCAACAGAGAATCAACTCAATGTGCATAGGCACCCACAGAACTGAAGACTGAGAGATTCCTGTTAAAAGATGCCATAGAGCTGGGCAAGTCCCAGCACTAGGGAGACAGAGGCAGGTGTAGCTCTGTGCGTTCCACGCCAGCCTGGTCTACAGAGCTAGTTCTATGATAGCAAAGGCTGTTTTACACGGTGAAACCCTGTCTCAAAACAAAAGGATGCTGTAGAAATATATTGAAGAATAGAAGTAGGCTCATGCTATAATCTCAGGTGAAAAAAGACTGAAAGACTGTCACATGTAAAGTGTAACGAAACTTGGATTTTATTTTACAATGTGCACACATAGGGGAAACGTTCTGGTGGGAGTCCCCTGGGCTACTGGCAATGGTTCTTCTCAGTAGCATTGTTGTGAATGAGAGCCTACAGTTTTGTGTAGGTTTCTTATCTGTCTTATCAGACACACTTTAAGAATGACAACCTGTGCAAAGAAATGTGCTTCTTTCCTCTTCAGGGCCTTGGACCACAGTTAGGACAAGTAAGGCTTGCTCCAAGGGATATCTTCAACCTTAACCTCACAGGGCCTTGAAGTTTCAGGAAGAGAGAGGCTGCCTACTGCCAGCCCACCTTACTCTGGGGCACTTCTTGACAGCACCTGCTCATCCTAATCAAATCCGGCTGTGCAGATAGGTGGAGCTTCCTGGCGCTGATCCCCCGCAGCCCTGCACATCCCTGGGCCTTTTGTAGGCCTCCATCAGCAGGCTGTCCCATCTTAGGTCACCTCAGATTGATTCCTCTCACTTCACTCTGTTTATGATTTGCACTTCTTGACCCTTCTGGTCCCCCCTGGTGTTGGAGCCATGTCCCTGTAATACCACCAACCAAAGGCTGCAAACAGTACACCAGCCTCAATCCTTAGAATGTCCTGGCCTCCCCAGCAGGTTGCTTGCCCTCTTGCTTCCTTTTTGTCCTCATCTGACATTCCCAGAGACAAGGATGCTTCCTTAAGGAGCTCTGTGTCCTACCCAAGACAGATAAGAAAAAGGAGGGCATATCTGGTTCTTGACCAATGTGAATTCAATTCTGTGCACCAAAAGTCATAATCTTTTGTCTGGCCAAAAAGAGGCCCCTATAAGGTCTACTGGGTTGGGGACTTTATTTGGTCTTTCAATACAGAGCAAGTTCAGAGTTCCTGCCCCAGATCACCACACTGGGTGAACTACAGGGGGAGATGCCTAGGAAATTATATATATAAAGTGGAGGGTGTGTGAGGGTAGAGAACAGAGGACAACTTTTCAGGGATTGGATTTCTCCTTCTACCATGTGGTCCTCAAGGTAGAACTCAGGTCATCAGGTTTGACAGTTGTTACAGGAGGGGCACGCCTGCTTTTCATCCCACCTGCCCGGCTAGCTTACACCCTAAATAATGACACAGAAATTGTATTAATTAAATTACTGCTTGGCCCATAAGCTCTAGCCTCTTATTGGCTAACTTTCACATCTTGATTCAACCCATTTGTAATAATCTGTGGTCACCATGAGGTTGTGGCTTACCAGGAAAGATTCAGCATGTCTGACCTGGCAGCTTCGTGGCAGCAGCTCTCTGTCTCTGCCTTCTTCCTCCCAGAATTCAGTTCTGTCCTCCCTGCCTATCTAAGTTTTGCCCTATCAAAAGGCCAAGGCAGTTTCTTTATTCAACCAATGAAAGCAACACAAATACAGAAGGACCTCCTACACCAGATAGTAGGTTCCTTTATCAGCTGAGCCATCTTGTCAACCCCGAATAAATCCTTTCTTCAAATAATCTCAGTAGATACCCAGGCATTATCAGACAGTCTCTCTTGCATCCCCTTATTGCCAATCATAGATCCCCAAGTTTTATCCATTCAACCCCTGGTCTTCTGCCCAGCTGGTCCCCAAATCCTTCCCTATCATCTTGCTTCTGTTCCACATGGATCCTTGTCCATGGAATCAGCCCTCTCTGTTCTTTCCCACCAACAGTTTTTTTTTAAGTTACCTCTTCCTAGTCCTTTATGATGTAAGTATAAAGGCAATTGAACACAGAGAAAGAAAATGACCCTCGTCTGGGATCTTCTATTCCCTAACTAGAAACTTAAACCAGACATTAACTACCACCCCAGTCCCAAATTCCTAACCTGAAAAAAAAATCTAGAGGTTGTACCAAACATTGAAATACTTCTGAGTTGTTCCAATCAGCAATATTTATCAGAAGCACGCCAGACCTCCTTCTTGAGAGAACCCATTCCCGGGCTTTGAGAACCACAAATACTTTTACAGTTGAGTCCACCCAAGGTGCTTTTAAACTTTCTGTATCAATTGCTCCAGGCTAGAGCCTGATCATTTGTTTATTTGTTTTGTCCCAAGCAGAAGCAAAAATGCCTTTGAAATGATGGCTATGCTTCTTCCCTACCTCCCCACACCATGTTCTAAGCAGGAAGCAGACAGGAAAGGTCTTTAGTTCTCTAACTAATGCCTACCTCTTGGGCAGACTGGAGAAGGGACTCATTTAAATTTGGTTTTCCTGCCAGAATCGTCAGGCCTCAGTGGCCTTGGGAAATCACCAAGGAGGAAAGTAGCCATTTATTCTAAAACTTCTGCAATTTGCAAGGCCTGCCATGGTCTTCAAACCTCTGCCTGGCCCTCGCATGACAGCAGGAACTTCCTGCTGTAGTCTTTCTAGAGGTTATGGTCTCTACCAGAGGACAGCAGATTTATCATCTGAGATGAGTCATCTGGGGATTTAAACCCAGAGCCCATAGTCCCCACCACTGCCAAGCTCTCCGGAGAGGAGATGACCTGCAAGTCGGCCACAGTTGTAAGCGGCAAGGCATTCTGAGGGGTGCAATTCTTCGGTCCCGAAGAATCCATCTGTCATCTCTAAGTCTCAGGTTATGTTTTTCTCAGAAAGAGTTCAAAATCCTTATGTTGCAGGGTCACTATGATACACTTGTATCTTGAATATGAAGTATCTTCCGCAAGGCTCATATATTGAAAGTTCTATCCTCTAACCAAGCAGTGTTCAGTGGTGGGTCTTTGAGGAAACCACTGAACTGAGAGAGCTCTGCCTTCAAGGTAGACTAATCCAGCGATGAATTCGAAATTTGATGAAGTTACTGGGAACTGACAGAAAGGAAGATGGGGCCTTGTTGGAGGAATTAGGTCTTGAAGGAATGCCTTTGAAGAATAGATCTTATCCCCCTGTCCCTTCCTCTCTTCAGTTTCTCTGCTTCCAGGCCCACAGCAGTGGAGCAAGCAGACCCTGGTTTAAAACCTCTGAAACCAGAAAGCCTTTAATTCTAGCACTCAGGAGGAAGAGGCAAGCAGATCTCTGAGTTTAAAGCCGGCCTGGTCGACAGAACTAGTCCCAGGACAGCCAGGGCTATTACACAGAGAAACTCTGTCTTGAAAAACCAAAAATGAAATAAAATAAAAAATAAAACCTCTGAAACCATGATCAAAAACAAATCATTCATCCCTCCAAGTTTTTCTTGCAAGTATTTTTCATAGTCATGAAAGCACAAGAGACACAGATGGAATCAAGTAGGCTGAAATGGATTTGCTGTGGGTCCCAGGCAGCTTGCTACCATAAGCAGCCAGTCCCAAGCAGGCTGCTAGCCCCCCATGGCTTGCTGTGGAAAGCAGCCAGTCCCAGGCAGGGACCGCGCACAAGACCACGCGGCAGGAAGGTGGCTGGTCCCCAGCAAGCTTTGTGGGCGGCTGGCTGGTCCCCGGGTCCCGGGATGGTGCAAGTCCCCGGCGGTGGGCAGTCCTAGGCAGGAATGGCACACGAGACCACGCGGCTGGTCTCCAGGTCTCCATGTGGCAGTGGGGAGCAGGCAAGAGAGAGATGGATAGGCACACCATACAGAGTGGAGTTGGGCATTTATTTTAGGGGTTATGGAAGGAAAGGGAGAAGGGCAGAAAGGGGGAGGCGGAGAGAGAGAGAGAGAGGGAGAGAGAGAGAGAGAGAGAGAGAGAGAGAGAGAGAGAGAGAGAGAGAGAGAGAGAAGTGGGGGGAGGGGAGAAGTGGGGAGAGAGGCAGAAGCTGCCTCTTCGAGAGGAAGACGGATAAGAGAGAGCGCCCAGGCCAGAAGCTGAAGATCAGCCTGCCTCAGCGGATGGGGGAGGGAATGGGCATGGCTTGTCTCTTAAAGAGACAGCACAATCATTACAGAGCCTACTTTCGTATTTTTAAAATAATTTCTCTCTTTATATATTGTTTCACAGCTATTCAGAAATATCTGACTCCTTGTTGCCCTGTTCTTCTCTCCCATAAAACACAGTTTTCCACAAGCCTCTGTCAGGGGAATTATGTGGATGAGGGAGGAGCTATGGTCCCAATACACAGTTAACACAGTACATTTTCTCACCCCAATAATGTCATAGGTAGCACTTGGGTGTCAGAGACTAAAAAAATCATATTCATTCAGTTAGTTACATGTACACTGAATAGACTTGAGTTCCTGGGAAATTCCCAGTGACATCAATGCTTCTGCTGTGTAGAAAACATTCCCCATTCATAAAAGTAACTTAGGAACAAATCTTTGGAAAGCTGCCCATCTCTAAGTAGATCCTACCTGTGCTAAATCACCTTTGGATGCAGCCGTTCTGTGCCAACCTGGTGAGCTAATGGCATATTTGCAGATCTCAGCACGCCTGGGATATCACAAACACAGGTGTGGTCTCCTGCCTCCTCCTATACCAAGCAGGGAAGGGATAGGAGGGAAGAAAAGCAGCAACTTCCTGGGCCCTGGCTCCTGGCCCTCTGTGAGCTGTGTGCCATGCCTCAGGGGTAGCTCCTTTGTTGTAAAAGAATCTCTGCAAAGGACAAATGCATTGGAGCAATCTCAGATGAAAGAAAATTCTAGAATAGACACCTGCTCCCAGACCAGAGTCACAGAAGCAAAGCCTCAATGCTAAAGAAAGCCAGAGGAGGCAGGACAAAGTGTTCAGGAACCTCAAGGCCAGTCGTTCATTATCTGGGGGCTCAGGACAAGCCTCAAGTTCTTGGAAAGGGATCTGCAGAGCTGAGAGGAGCGAGCTTTCTCTCAACATGCTCCTCTCCAAGCCACCTGCCCAACAGCCATGCAACTCCTCCTCCTTCCTTCTCCTGGGACTAAGACCAAAGTGGGACTTGCCCAACTATGTGTTTATCAGTCAAGTCATGCCCCACCTGTACACACACACACACACACACACAATTCAATTCAAATGTCGAAGTCCCAATTCTCAGATCCTTAGAATATGAGTGTATTGGAGAAGGAGTCTTTCTGGAGGAGGGAGGTAAGGTAATTTAGATAAAATGAGATCATGAGGGTGAGCTCTTATCTAGTTAGACTGGGATTGTTGCAGGAGATTGGGGCAAAGGCAAAAACATACTCTAGGAAGACCATGTAAGGACAAGGAGCAGCGGTGGCCATCTGCGAGCCAAGCCACAGACAGAGGCCTCAAAAGCTCAGAAGTCTGACAGGCACCTTCACCTTGGACCTCTAGAAGCATGAGTCCGCTAATTCCTACTGCTGAAGCCAGGCAGTCAGTGAGCCATCGTGGTGACAGGACTAGGAAATCAGTACAATGTAGAACAACCGAGGGCAATGAGGAAGAAAGTGAACTGGGGACTGGTGGGCCCCCAGTCAACACACCAGCTAGACGTGGGTAGAGGTGGCCAAACATATATTTAACTCAGAAATACCAACTGGGCTGCAGCATTAACCCCCAACTTCACCCTCCCACACAGACCTGAGGCTTCTTTTTCTCTTCAACCCCAGCTAGGCTGCTCTGTCCTCATCTTCTTGAGGTACGGGCTGTACTACCTACCTTTCTCACCACTCTGAGGACCAACCCTCTGCTCACAAGTCAGAGGAGTAAGGACGAGGAAAAAAGACAGGATGCTGTAAAGTGACTTCTGTGGATGCCACCCTCGCTCACTGACTTCTTGGGTAACTATATTGTCAATTGTGGAGAGTAACTTGGATTTGAAAGGTGTTACATATAATGACCCTTTCCACTCTGTACAGCTCCATCAGGCATGCTGACTCTGGTGTATGTGTGTGAGAGAGAGAGAGAAAGAGAGAGAGGTTCTCCTGAGGACGAGGTGCCTGCATAGTGTGTGCTTGTGTGTGTGGAGGCCAGATGTTCATATCAACCCTCCTGCTCCATTGGTTTCCCTTACTGGGAAAATTCACCTATTTGGCTATCCTGGCCGGCCAGTGTACCTCAGGGGTGTTCATGTCTCTGCATCCCCAATGCTAGGATCACAGTCACAGATTGATATGCCCATCTTTTTGTGTAGGTGTTAGGAATCCAAACTCGGATTCCATGCTTGTGTGGCAAACACTTTCCCAGCTGAGCCATCACGCTAACTTGACTCTGGTCCTTACGGACATGAAGTTGAACTGACCAGGGTGAATATTTGTTTCCAATTCAGTTTCTTTTCAGTAATTGAAGAGCATGGCCCCTTTGCTCAGCCTTCACTGTCTCCTGCTCCCCATGCTATGCCCAGCTTTGCCCATCCTTTCCCTAAATGCATTTCCCACCAGGTGCAACACCCATGCTTAGACTCTCCCACAGGGTCAGAAATGAGCATACCAATATGTTCTGTTTTTCAGTGCATACTGTGGTCCAAACTGTGCTAGTTGCTTGACTCACATCATTTCTAATGCTTAGAGTCACCCATGTCACTGTGACCATTTCCACTTCAGGATGAAAGAGCTACAGTTCCGTTGGAAGTGACTCACACACTTCAGGCAGCTTGAACAAGGCAGAGTCAGGACAGAACACTCCCTCTGCCTGACATCCTGGCTTTGTCCTTTCCAACTCTGCCTCTCAATGAGAAAATACATCTGAAAATGCTCACATGCACTGTGAAATGCTATTGGAAAACAACACTTTTTTTTCAATTCTTATTATTAATAACTAGAAGACATGAAAAAAGAGGGAGATAAACCTTTGACAAATACACAAATCTCTTGACTTGCTAAGCTGAGATCTGATCTCCAACTTGAAAACTTGTATTTTCATTTTGCCTGAAGAGAAGCCTAAAGCCCTTAGGAGCCTGGGGCCTCCCCGCAGTGTGCACTTCGCTATCACTTGGTGCTTCTGCATCATAGCATCTGGCCAACTTGAACTTATATGATTTGTGCTTGTTTGATGAATGGTCTTTTTCTGCATCAGACTGAAACTCCACAAGTAGCTAGACTATTCAACATATTGTATAAATAGGAACACAGTTTATGTAGCTCAGGCTGGCCTTTAACTCATTATGTAGTCAAAGGTGACCTTGAGATTCTGATCCTCCTGTCTCTGCCTCCTGAGTGCTGGAATCATAGACTTGCACCACCATGTTCAGCTTTGATGTGGTGCTGAGCATGGTAACCAGGGCTTTGTGCAGACGAGGCAAGCATTCCATCAACTGAGCTACATCTCCATCCCAGGAATATGGTTCAGAATAAAAGCAGAAGCTATCAATAATTATACCAAGGAAATAAGGGAACTGGAGCAAGGGTCAGCCTATGCAGGAAGCAGACACCAGCTCCCGGTTGCTCATCATTAATCTTAGTGACAAATTCCATACCCACCACATAGCAGAAACTCAATAAGTAAATGTGAGTTGTGGCTGCTGCAGGCGTTCTGAGACGCTCCATCTTCCCTCAGCTAGGCTGCTCGTGTTCTTCGGTGCCTTTTAAAGACTTCTCATCGTCTTGTCCCACTGTATCTTTTAGGCTTAGTGTGTTGCAGCTCCTCACAGACACCATTCTAGGCATATGCGGGGATCCTATTTAGGCAGCCTTGAACAGCCAAGATGTCAGGAGGGCCATTAGCTCTGTTCACCGCGTTCTTCTTTTGGCTCCACCTATCTAATCCTCCTGCTTTTAACAGAGTCTTCTACTTACTGCCTCTCCTCTGCAACCTCCCTCCCATATACACCTCTGTAACAACACAACAACACAGCTGTGTCACAGCTACACACGAACCTTGGTCCTGACTACACTGAAACCCTGTCCAGGCTGGATCATCCTTTCTGGTGGCATATACACAGTAAGCATAGGACAGATGCTTGCTGAATGAACACAGAGAGCTGGAAGCCCTTTGGATGTCAACAGTCAAGTGTTGGGAAGGAGGCAGCCTTTGAGTTCTGAAAGGACAAGACCGATGTGTCCAGAGCAGGTATTTCTTGCCTGTTCACATCACACAGCACTGGGTCTGTGATAAACACACAGTTGACCACTCTTATTATTATTATTAATTATCCGCATTACCCATTACCAGTTGTTTATTTTGATGTGTCCTTTCATCATGTCCCCTTGGTCTTCAGCAACACTCATGCCAATTCTCTGCTATTTATTCAGCCTCAGTTCCCCACCAGCATTTTCTTCCATTGGACCCAACTGTCTCCCCTGCCTTCTGTTAGCCTGGATGTACTCGGGAAGTCCTTCCTTGACAGACAAGACATCCTGGCGTGTCTCACCACGTCCCTCACCGTGCTTCTGATTCTCCAGATGCTATGGGACTTCTTGGATCCTCCATCTACCCCTTGGCCAGACCGTCCGTATTCTTTAAAGACCTTTCACATAATATCTGTGCTAATATTTACATCTCTGCTTAACTAGGCTGGCCTCAGCTGCCCTGGGCATTCCTTCCACTCAAGCAGGAGGGAACTGTAATCTTTCCAAGCTACTCAGTTGCTATGTCTCCAAAGCATGCTAAGAACTGGAAGTTGCTTATTGTACAGCCTGCCTGAGGGTTGGGATACATCCAGTGAGAGTTGGGCAGGCTCTAGACTACTTGTAGAGGACAAAGCTTTGCAAACTGCAGGGGGTCAGGACCCAAGGGAAAGGTGCCATGAAATTTGGGGGTTGTGAAAATTTGGGCAACAGTAAAAGAGTGTCAGAATGTACAACAGCTAAAAACACCAAAGTCGAGATGGATCAAGGTGTTTATGGCAAAGTTCACCCATGTGGCATCAAGCGACTTCACCGCAGCCTGCTTCCTGAACACACAGCGCGTACAGTCTGCACCAAGCATGCTGTCACACCACACAATGCCAAAGAATACTACCTGAAACCCCGGGGCTCAGACGCCAGACTACCGTATGCTACGCTTTCAGTTTGTATGATACATACAGACTTTTCTGCTCTTATAGAAACACAAGGCTTAATTACAGAAAACAAAGACTTTTAATGTTTTCCCTACCACCATTCTTCAGCATGCATCAAATTAACGTAGCCTTGGATCGGATTGCATTAGACAAACAAGCATGTCTGTCTCATTAGTATGTAAATCTGTCTTCGTTATTAATAAGGAGGGAAAGTATATGTATGCCAAAGAATAGTTTTAAAATAAATTTCTTTATGGTTTATCATCAGTAAAGGCTTGACTTGTATGCCTATATACTGAAGGTTGTTTAAATTTTTCTGAGGCAAAACGGGTCACAGATGGAAAAGTGTGAGATGCCCTGGTACAGACAGACTATGGGCTTTGGGGAAATCCCCATACTTGTAGCAACACTCAGCCGCTGATCAGCTGTGTGGCTAGGATATGGCTTAATCTCTCCAGAGATTTGGTTTCTGCATATATAAAGAGCAGATAGTGGGGATAGAGAGATGTCTGAGTGGGTAAGAGAGCTAGCTGCTTTTCCAGAGTACTGGGGTTCAATTCCCTGTATCCACATGGTGGCTCACAACCATCTGTAACTCCAGTTCCAGGGAATCCAACCTCCTCAACAGACATGTATGTGTACACAGACACATGCAGGCACAGGACCCATACACAATAAAAATAATATTTTTAATTTTTAAAAGGACAGAGCAATATTCCATTGGATTATATGAAAATTAAATAGGATAATGCACACATAGAGAAGGGCACAGTGGCCTCTATATGCTCAGTAGTATCTACTATAAAAAGGATTAAAAGGTGTCATATACCTACTATACATGAGGTATGCAGTGCTAACCTCCACAATTAGAGGAAAGCACATCGCAAGAGGAGGAAGACAAAATGTTTGCCCTCTTCAAGTTCAAAATCAAAACTCAGAGCAAACTATGATAACAGCTAAAAGAGATGTGGAAAACTGGGATAGGGTGAAATGGGGGTGGGGTGGGGGCCCAGTGTTGGCACAGAAGGTGGCCTAGAAGGGACAGACTGAAACTCAGAGTTGTACCTGGAGTTTAAGAAGATACTTGTTTGAGCTGGGCGGTGGTGGCTCATGCCTTTAATTCCAGCACTCGGAAGGCAGAGGCAGGCAGAGCTCTGTGAGTTCGAGGTCAGCCAAATACAAGAGCTAGTTCCAGGACAGGCTCCAAAGCTACAGAGAAACCCTATCTCGAAAAACCAAAGAAGAAGAAGAGGAGGAGGAGGAGAAGGAGGAGGAGGAGGATGTTTGGCGGTTTTGATGGAGGAAATCTTTGAGAACAGTCAGTCGTTCATGCAGACAGTCAGCTCCACTGTCCGGCTTCATCCTCTGAAGGAGAATGGGTGCTACCGTGATTCTCATCCTGTGACACTGAGGGTCCCAGAGAGGAGATGGCCTGCT